>UELU01146162.1:7541-17594 GCA_900490025.1 Megastigmus dorsalis
CGCGTGTACCACACCGCGCACGCTCCATACCCAAGCAGACTCAGCGCGAGGATAGAAATCGACTCGCGCTGGCTGCAGAGCCTCAGTTAGGCCAAGGTGCTTCTTGGCAGCAGTTCGGCAAGGCTACGCGCTCCGTAAGCCCAGAGGTGCTCCTCTGGATTAAAGGCAAGCAGTCCTCCGGAACCGAGCTCAAATTCCGAATATCCTCAAGGTGCTCCTCGAGGATATGACCCGAACGCTTTGAGGTGCTCCTCAGGCGTTCTCCGACAGTAAAGAGAGGTGCTTCTCTCTTTACCTATGCTCCGGATGTCGGTATAGAGGTGCCCCTCTTACCACACCAGCCCTGAATCCCGCACGCTAGACGGATGCGAGGTTCCCGTCAAGGACTCCCGAGGTGCCCCTCAGTTGAATCCTTTCCTTCCGTATCCGAACCTTAAAATCCGCTGTGAATAAGGGCCGCATTAGTTTAGTAGCGCGTAATACGTGACGCCAGTAAATTAAAAATTTATCTTTTTTTTGTATTCTTTTTTTTGTTCGCAGATATTGGCGAATAGACGAACTAGCCTCAAATAATAATTGTTTATATTTGTTTTGTATGTATTCGATTAAATAAGAATATATTCCACTTATTGTTACCTTAAATGAGACCGACTTGCTTTATTTTCACTAGAGGAAAACCGCATCCCCTGTCCTATCCGGACCCTAGTGAAACTCGAGAGCATCCGGCAACGGTGGGATGCAAGCACGGAATTTCCCGAAGATACCGTAGATCGGGAGGTACCGTCACAGAGTAGATGAAACAAGATATCTAGGAGTTATTTTCGACAGTAACTTGAGATGGACCGTACGCATCAATAAAATTTACGATAGAAATAAATACCTCACTTTCACTTTCTACAAATTATCTAGAATCATGCCCATAGAAAATATGAGAATGCTGTATTATGTACTTTTTCACGGTATAGCTACTTATGGTATACTGGCTTGGGGAGGGGCATATGCAGGTAGAATAAGATGTTCACAAAATTTACAAAATAGATTATTGAAATTAGTAAACAAGAACAACTTTATCCTTGACAAAAATCCATTAAATATTGAACAAACTTTTACCTATAAATCACTAATTTACCATTACACGGTCTTACAAGAGAAATATTTAGAATCTAACAACCCAACAAGAAATACAAGCATACAAATCCCTAGAAGCCTCAGAAACATAAGTATAAAAAATAGTTATATACGAGTCAACTTCAATAAACTACCCAGTAAAATGAAGAATATCAAGAACAAAACAAGCCTTAAATCAAACATAAAAAACTGGATTATAGTAAATTAATGAACGAAGAAATAGACTGTTACACATTAAAAAAATATTTACTATATTCAACCACAATACATTCAAGGAACACAGCATTATCACATCCTACATTGGAAGTCCATGAGGATGTGATAGTTACAGATAAACTAATACAAGACGTAAGAACATATATATGTGCACACGGTAACTGCAAATTACACTATAATAGATCTCATCGCAGAATATCTAACTATAACTGGTAGAAAATGCAATCAAACCATACTGAACTTATCAACATAGCAATTAATATAGCTGAAGAAACCATCAAAAAAATCAACGAAACCAGACTTGTCCATTCTACGCAAAAAACTATTAAAGAGAACTGTGACTTATGTCTCTACCCAAAAATAAAAGGAATAAAACACCAACATTATATAAAAAAAAGAGAAGGTTATCTCTTCTGATAACATTAAAATTGATTTTTCGATATAGTATCCGTAAAGCTCGACTTTACGGACTGTTTTCGAGCCGTAAAGTGCTACTTTATGGACACGTGTATGTAAAGTTAAAAAATCTTCAAAACAGTCCGTAAAGTCGAGCTTTACGGATACTATATCGAAAAATATTGTTTGCACCTCGACCGTAAAACTTTTCGGCCTTGCGTGTATAGTAGCGATCCTCGGACCTGCTTCGCAGATCCTCGGACGCTACTTTCCACGCGCGGCCATAAAGTTCTACTTTACGGCCTAGATACAAAAAGTACTATTAAACCTATAGAAGAAGCCTTTACAAGAATAGACGAAATAGCAACAGAAAACACAAACAAAATTTTAGTAAATCAAATCCCTAATCTTCCAGGTAAACAAATCAAACAAAACAATGAATATAGAATGTCATACGGAGATATAAATTTTCTTGGAAATAACAAAGCACTTTTATATTTTTATAGAGGAGTTAGAGGCATACAAACGTTCACCAATTCAATGCAGCCTATATCGAGACAACCGAAATTCAACGATATAATAGTAATAGATGACATTGTTTTCACTTCTTCTTGTAAATGTGATTTCGCCTTACAACATAGAGAAATGTTCCCACACTATCGTGTGAATGTGCAGCTGGCCTAACATGTCCCGCAAGATTAAAGAACTTCGAGAAAGAAATATACAAGAGAAGCAGGAATGCATCAATAGAGATGTTTACAAAAGCAAGTGCAATGTTGATTAGATATTGGAAATGAAGAATTACAATACAGATGGTACATGCAAATTTACACACACGACTTAACCTAGTAACTATGTTACTAGGAATTAAGACGCGAAGTGCACTTTGCATATAATACAACAGCGATGAGTTATTTTAGTACTTTAGTTTGAAAGTCTTTTAGTTTATATAGAGCCAGACCAGCGAACAGGAAAAGATTTTCCTCTGCGGGGTTACTTTCGTAATTTGTTATTATGTGCAATTTATTGTATATTTTCTTCTGGTAATAATAAATAAAGAAATAAAAATAAGTATTTGAGAACAGTTTTATCACATCAGTCGCTTAATATCCTTTATTGCTAATAATGCAAATTTTGTACTAAAATTTATAAATTAAATGAAATTTAACACGTTCTTATATAAATAAAGAGTAAAAATAGTGATTAGTATGGACCAGCTAACTAATTGAACGGACCAAAAGCGACAAATTTTTGATAGCAAGAAAAGTTCTGACTATTGATATTTTTTAAAATAAAATTACGTGATTTTCATAATAAATAATCTATAACTGAGAAAGAATAAAAATTAATTATAATTAAAAGAATTAGTACTTTAACGAATAATACTTTATAACTGATATTAGAGTTACGGTCCATAAACATGCAATACATGTTTCATATTCATGACAAATCCATGCAGACCGTATTAATTATTGCATTAAGGATGTACAAGCCATTCTCATTGAAAAATAAGTTTCCAACTTTGTGAGTTGAAATTAGATGAGTATTTAGTAGTACATCTATTTGAACTATTCCAAAAAAAAAGAATGCATTCACCGTCTAGATACTAAGAAAACAGCTTCTGAAGTAACATATTATAAACATATTATAAACATAACGTTATATTCTATAAGGGTTCTAGTTTCTTTTAAATGGTTTTTGATTCTCTAAAGTTGGATTATTCAGTACCAAAAAAAGTAAAAAATCATGCGAGAATCTTGCCATAAAGTCCTATGTATTTGAGCATCCGTAATGTCAACTTCAGAAGCTGTTTTCTTAGTATCTAGACGGTGAATGCATTCTTTTTTTTGGAATAGTTCAAATAGATGTACTACTAAATACTCATCTAATTTCAACTCACAAAGTTGGAAATTTATTTTTCAATGAGAATGGCTTGTACATCCTTAAATAATATACAAAAAAAAATTCAAATCATATCTAAGCATATTTTTCGTATATTCAAGGTTACTCATGAAACATAAAAATGATACACAAATTATTTGAATTCATGTCAAATCTATGCAGACCGTAGTAATTATTGCATTATATAGAATAAAAAAAAAAATTCAAATCATATCAAAGTATATTTTTTGTATATTTAAGATTACTCATGAACCATAGAAAGTATTGAGCACAAATTATTTAAAATATTTTAAATTAAGAACTGAAATAAAAGTTACTTTACCAATCATAATAATGTCCAGAGAATAATAGCTTCAATGAATACAAAAGCTGTATACCGCATAATGACTTCGAAAGTAGATTTGCAGGTCGCTCCAAAACAATAGTTACACAGCAACCAAACATAAAAAATATTAGTATTCTAATGACAATAAATTCTTTTGTTTCAAATCTTACTTTAATCATAATTTGTAAATAATCCAAGTTAAATGAAATATAAAACTTGTTCTATTGATAAAAATAAAATTCATCTAGTAAAATATTGATAAGAATGATCCATTTTAGTTTAATATTTACTTTAAAGTATAAATCTATTTAATATTAAAATAAAAAGTATGAATAAAATATACACAATAAAAAAAAGGAAGTCGAAAAATTTAGTTACAATATTTGTAACTTAATTAATATTTTAAGTATAAAGATATAAGGTTAGAAACTTATTAAGATTTATTTCCATAAAAGCTCACCTTAAGTAGCAGAAGGAATTTAATTCCAGCAGTCATAAATCAATATCTGAAAAACTTCAAAATGCATCTTTCAGTCCAACAGTTATAAGAATAAAGAACTTTGAAGGAATAACCGTATAACTGTTACAACTGGTCTCCCGATGTTTTATTACCGTCCTATGATCCGACCATGAACATCCCTTACGTGGCAACATAAGTACTCACAATTCTATCTTTTACTTATAAACTGTCTTCGTCTCGCGAATGTATCTGCCTGACGTCGCGCAGCTGATGTAAACACACTGTGGTGATATAAAATGCACTAGGTACTATGAACGAATTGGACCAAGTTGTACTGATTCTGTACGGTACATTATAGTATGTCTCACAACGCAACAGTCGCCAGCAGAACACGAGTGACGTGGCTCTGATGTAGTATGGCCTTTCGTTATGGCTATAGATTTGCAATAATTATATCGCGCCCAACGTAGAGGCGATTTGAATATTGGAGATCGTAACCGACTAGCTGTATTTGTATTTTTGTTATTGATGTCATATTGTCAATGTTACTACTAACTATATACATATATGAATTTTGTGTTTTAATGCATCATTGAGCATTTTAATTTTTTTCATTTATCATACTAATTTGCTCTTTAATTTTCAATGTCTGTTATAATTAATTGATAACAACGAGATAAAATATAATTAGTCAGCTTTGATTGCAATTCTTTCTCGTGCTATTGTATCGTGCTATATATATATTAAATCATCATATTGTAAAAATTTATAAAGCTTCTATAAATGTATATATGTAATCTCACCGATGCTATTTGTAAACGTGTTTTTGTATACATACCTACGAACTTTAATTTGGAGGGATATTATAGGTTGACTTGCTCCATAATAATGCAACTTTCATATAAAAAATCATCAATAATTGTTAGGAATCCACATGTTTTATGAGAAACAAAAGCACATAAAGTTCGAGTATCACGCAACGTTTGGTCCTCACATGATGCAAGCAGCGAAGCTGCGCGCTGGAATGCTATCAGGGCAAGTTAAGACTGTTAGTACTATAGTCGGAACTGTTTGATGGCGATCGCTCGGCCTATTCCGTTTGAGGCGAGCGAGTAGAATACTCGTGTTTCGAGAGAGAGTGAGAGTGAGAGTGAGAGTGAGAGTGAGAGTGAGAGTGAGAGTGAGAGTGAGTAAGAGAGTGAGCGAGAGAGGGAGAGAGAGAGAGAGAGATAGATATATAGATATATATTTATGGATAGATAGATAGATAGATAGATATCAATTTATTTGCGATCGTGTTACATTGAATACAAATTGATAAAGTAAAGCAAATAAAACATATACAAAAAATTCTTATGATACCTATCTATGTAGTGGGCCTGATCGATGATGACACCGATGCAGTAACGATGATGACGATGATGGTGATGGAGCGAACGATGGCTTGTCTTATTGGATATGTTGAAGTTCTCTCGTGGAGCGGCTGCTGTCGCCAACGAGTCTGTACCGTTAGTGAGTGTGTTCGCGAAGCTCGGCTCACTTATGGTGGGCGAACCAGGACCAAGAAGAGAGGGCGCTGCGATAGTCAGTTCTCTCTCCCGCGACTTGAGATTGCGATAACCCATCCGCCTCGTTTCGAGAACAATTATTCGACTGTGCCGCCCGCCGTGGCAGGGGCATTCACAGATGGGTCGGGCGTCAGATGATCCGAGCCCGAAGTCTTCAGTATTTGCAGCATGAAGAGCTTGACGATGGGTCGCACGTACTCGCCGACGACTCTGTTTACGGTGGCCGCTCGAACAAGCCCATCTAGCCCAGGGTGGACTTGGATCAACCGACACAGGGGTCATTTTCCATTCGGTCAAAAAAAACTGGCATCCAAAACGAGGACTAGATCGCGGACCTGGAGATTGGGACGGTTATGGGTTCATTTCTGGTACTGTTGCAGAGTATTGAAGTACTCACGGCTCCATTGCTGAACCTGTGATGTAGACCCCACACAAGCTGCCAATGCGTGAGTCGATCGAGATCGATCTCTCCAGGGGCAGTCTCTGGAATAGTCGTGATAGGTCCACGATAAGGAAGTGTTCCTGACATGAGTGAGGGTCTGAACATCATCGAGATCAGCCGACGAGTAGCGTCGAGAATCCCTCGTACGTGAGATGTCTCGGGCCGGTAATGCGCTTGAGGTAAGCCTTCAACGACTTGACTCCGGCTTCCCAAAGCCCCCCGAAATGAGTCGCAGCAGGAGGGATGAAACTCCAGGAGACGCCGTCTTTAGACAAGGTTCTCGCGATTCGGTCCCAGCCCAGTCGAGCTTCAGTCATGACCTGCCTCAGCTGAAGATCTACGCGACGAAAGTTGTTAGTGTTGTCTCCCCAGATCTCAGCCAGTCTTCCGCGTCGTCCTCAGAATCGACGGCCCCCATCCAACTCTCGGTCGTGAGGTCTCCAACTAGCTCAAAGTGGATAGCTTCGGTACCCCAGCAGTAGATCTATCGGACATTTGGCCGTAAGAATTTGGAACGGCCCGGCATAATCCAACCCGGTGCGGGAAAATGCACACGCTGGTATCATGCGTCCCGGCGGGAGTGGTGCCATCGTTTGCTCCACTGGTCGAGCCCGTGCTCGCGCGCAGACGACGCATCGTCGGAGGGAGGCTCGAATTCGCCGTTTGCCTCCGATGATCCAAGCTCGGTGAACGGCGTAGGCGTAGCTTAAGCGGAATCCGCCGTGCAACGAACGGTGATGGGCTCAAGCTATGATCAGGTGGGCCAGGGAGCAGGATCCGTCGAAGACCGGTGGATGCCGCTCAGGGTACGGCAATGAAGAGTGGTGTAACCGATCGCCGATTCGAAGAATGCCCGCTGGGCAGACGAAGGCATCTAGACCTCGTATTAAGCGACCTCACTGGAGCTCTTGTAACTTACCAGCGAAGAAAGATGCCTGGCTTAGCTGAACACAGGCCGTGAATGCCTCATCTATCTCCTTGGCTGCGATTGGAGCCAGGACTGGGAAAGTCAGGGCCCGAGAGAGGCGACGACGCATCGAACCTCGAAACCGAATCAAGAAGTGGAAAAAGACATCCGTATCGGAGAACAGAGGTAATATCCTGAAGTTGGGACAGCAAACGGTGCAGGTTCGACTCAGTCGGAACGCAATGCCACGAGCTCAGCGGAGACAGCTCCTGGATGCAGGTCACGTAGCTGTCCACGAGAGGGTTGCCGATGGGTTCGGATGAGCGAATCCAGTGCAGGGCAGCCTGCGCATCGCTCCAAGCGGAGCATCTTTCGTCCGCAACTTGCAGATTTTCAGCGACCAGTCGAAGTAGTCGAGCAGCCAGCAGAGCGGCTCTCAGTTCCAGCCGCGGAATCGTTATCCGGGGCTTCGTGATCGATGCAGGTTTTAAGCTCTTGATGGAATTCAGCTTTGTTTTCACGGCAACAAGGCTGGTAGGCCACCTGTGAAGGTCTCCCATCGCCGGCGCATTGACTCCGGAAGTGGCTCATTCCAATCATGGTGAGCACGCCAAAGATCTTGCATGAACAGCTTGGCTATGAGGACGGGAGGATTCGACCTAGGATACACGACGTATGATCCACTAAAGCATTTCTGAACACCAAGAAGCACGACTTAAGATTTAATCGGCTGAAAGTTCAATTGCGAGGTTAAGAATTGTATATAATATATATAACCTAGCCGCGCAATGTGAATGTGGATGCTCTCTCACAGAATCCACTATTGCGCGATGGAGTAGAAGTGCCTTATATGCGCAAATATAAAAATATACAGGATCGTTCAAAAATTCGTAAATTTTTTTCTAAAGAAGTCCATATTTAAGTTAGAGTTACAGATTTCCTTCGCGATCGACCCCACCGAATTAATATAAGTTTTGACGATTCTCATAAAAAGAGGAGAAAAAACTAATATAACAGATAAACGTTTTCATGGGTGGTGTTGTACGTTAACAACACACTTAATTATGTATTAGTTTTAAGTCTTATAAGCCTGAAGAGGAGGGTATGAGTAAGTACACCCTCGAAACGTTGCAATAAAGAGATTGGAGAAAAAGTTGTTTTACGTTCAATGATAATCGATTAAGCCTTTCACCTTATATCCATATTTAAATATCGATATCTTATAAGTCTTAAATTAAAACACTTTTTCTCTACTTTCATATTTTTTTTCACTTATCTCAAAATAAGAGTATAATCGCTCGTAACTAAGGAAAATTAAAATATTGGGCCTGCTTGCTATGGTATTTTGCAAAATTTGGTGTCAGAAAATAAAACCCCAAATGTCAGCAAAATCCGTGACCCATAGAACTGACAATCTCCAAGTTAAGATTGTACACAGCTAATATTTGAAATTATTAAGGAAGTTCTTGTAGTACAGCACGTTAATATAGTGTTTACATTTAATATTGCGGCCATCTTGCTAAATTTGGCAACGTAAAATGTAATTGTGTTATAAAACGATCTTAACAGTTTTGGAAATAATGCAGATTTTCATAGTTAAATAACCTATTAATTAATTATAAGAAATATCTAATGTTATTTATTTTTATTCTCTATTATCATATTATAATATAATTTTATTAAGTATTCTTTCCTTGAAAGAGACTTCTATAAATGATACTCGATATATGATACGTGTTCTAACAGTTTGCTGAGTGTTAGGTCAAATGTATTGGAAAAAATAATCGATTAGTATAAAATGAAAAATATTAATATATATTCTATAATAAAGTTGCCTATATATGTATAGTCCAGAGTGACAGCCGCGCAAATATGTGCGACGAATTTAGCAGCGATGATTGCACGAGTCGCTTACTGCTCATGAAAAGCTGGCACACACAAGACTAATTATTTCAATGTTTAGAGCTACAGACAAAACTGAAACTTCAAATACCGGGGTTCGAATAAACTCTGAATTTGAGTAAAATAGCCGAGCATACACACACGGAAGATAGACGGAGCATTCTTAAATGCACTCACCGCAGGTATTGATAAAGATGCAATTAGAAACTGCAGGTTCCCTTCTCTCTGTTTCACTGTCTCTGTCTCTGTCTCTCTCTCTCTCTCTCTCTCTCTCTATTTTTTGCAGTGTTCAGGAGGGTGACTCTACACCTATTCTTGTTTCAGTCATCTATAGGCCACCAAAAATATCTTTTATCAAGGATTCGGATCTACTAGATAGATTGCGAACATTATGTTTTGACTACAGTCATAAAATCATCATGGGGGATCTGAATACCGATCTCCTTAAACAAAGCGATGATGCTAAGTTTGTTCGCAAACTTTCAGCGGAGCTTTCGCTACAGTTGGTCCAGCATGGTGCCACTCATCATACACCCACGTCTCACACATGGATAGACGTCATTCTTGTCGACGACAGTGATACTCTTGCTGATAAACAGAATGTGCCGGCTAGCTTTCACAGTAGGCATAATATCATTGAGGTTAGCATTTTGTGTCATGTACAATCGGTGAATAATGACACATTTATTTACCGCGATTTTAAGGGGATTTTATCCAATTCACTGATACAATATTTGTCCTGCTGTGACTGGTCGGTGCTAAACGACGATAACTGTGATACTGAGGTTGCCCTGGACTGTCTCTGTG
>UELU01146167.1:0-19785 GCA_900490025.1 Megastigmus dorsalis
ACCCAACCCCGTTAAATGAAATAGACTAGAGATATGTAATGTGACAGTTTGAAAAGCATCACAGCGTAACACTATAAAACCTCTGTAAATATTATATTTAATGTAGTTATTGTGGTTGCAAAACTGCAGCAGAACATGCGCGATCTGCTTCAAACTTTCGCTATCTATTTATGCAGATGCAGGTAAATGCAACAGACCTTTTGCAGCAGAATTGCGTCAGAATGCACATACCTATATAGAAAGTTCATATTACGCACGCGCGCGTAAGGATTGCGAATGGAGACTTGCAGTAGTTGCAGTAGAAACTTTACAGCAGAATTGCGTCAGATTTGCGACTGGTAAATAAAGTTAATTTTTCTATTAGACGGATAATTTTTCTACACTTGGTACCTAATTCTAACGCAATTCTGCTGCAAAGGGTCTGCTGCGCTTATCTACCTATTTGCAGAAATAGGTATAGCGAAAGTCTGAAGTAGACCACGCAAGTTCAGTACAATCGAGAGTGCACGCAAGCTTTTTTAGCTTTTCCTACCAGGGTTATATGTAACGTCATGAGTAATACTGTAATCGCTAACTCCCAACTAAGAGAATATGCCGGAATATGCATACTTTTTGTTATGATTAATAGTGATTACCTATTATTATTGGCATTTACAGACTGGAGATTCACTTTCCCAAAAATCTCATGGCCTGGCGATGTTAACATAAAACTATTATAATTACTTTATTTGAAGTGATGAATTATTATTTGTCTCGCAGCGTCAAATTGATAACAAATAAATTTAAATTAATTCCTGCTAATTCTAAGTATTTTATAGATGACTGTTTTAATGAAAAATATCATCTTTAGAAAAAAATAATATTTTCTCTAAAGCCGTCTTAAAATATGAAGAATCATATTTTAAACAATCCAGAGTATTCGTTATTTGTATTTAATTTAAATTAAGAAATCATAGTTTGATTATAATTATATTTTTAATACAACTTGAGTAGTTATAATGAATGTATACGTTATTTTAATGAAAGTCAGTCCAAACAAAACTCTTGAAGTATATAAGTATATATATTTGGCTTACAATAATATAATAAATCGATGCTATTATTGTCTCCAAATACTAATCAACTTACGACAACCTGTTAATTAAAACTGTCAACAGCGAAATGTCGATGTTCATGTAATTCTATAAAGCATTCCTGCATAAATAACCTCGATGAATTAAAATTGAAATTTATTTACGATTATGTTAAATTGCATCATTCAATTCATTTGTTTCAAAACGTCGATTATACACACATACATACAACAAAATGTAGATATATTTGTCACCCGCGACATTCGAATTTTGACATGTTAGTTTATTCAAGTGAATTTAATAATCTGAATAAATTTCATCAAATGCAAAATGAGCAAAGCAGGATATGATGTTATTACTACTTAATTTATCTATAAATATTATAGTACATGTATATTGGAATAAATAATATAGTTTAAGGAAGCTAAGTGCTAATGAATATTATGACAGCGGTTTTTAAGCTGTGTATCGATAATTTGTGGGTAGTGCGAGTTCGCATTTAATTTCTTATTATTGTAAACTTTCAGCTTAGCTTCAAAATAAGTTATTTGACTCACGTATACTATTTTTGTTCGTATTTTATATTAATGAAAAGACGAAAGAAAGTTATGGTTAGAACGGTGCGTATAAAGGGTAAGAACTATAATCTAACACTTCTTCAAAATAACGCAGTGATACTGGAAACAATAAATTGTTATTGAACTATAATTATAGGACTAAAAATAAAGCTGTGAATTAAAACTAGCAAAGAGAGTTGACAGATTTAATTTGCAAAAAGAAATGATATTATGAGTTGTTGTTTTTACAATGCTAGCAGATATAACGTGACTTCTTTATTATGCACTGCGCAATAAAGCACTTAAACGACGACATTTATCTGCTTTTATTAACATAACGTAAGCATAAAGTAATAGTTTAACGACTATCGTGCAATAGTAATAATGTCGTGAATTAAGCACGCGAATTAAATATACATATCTAATATGCAAAAGCAATGTAAATGCGATGTGTATTGTTCGCTTTATAGTAAAATTCGTAATTTTTTATGACTTTAAAATTAGATGAAGTAATTTACTAAGCCATAAAGTATAATGATAACAAGTTAAATGATTTAATTGTTACAAATAACAATAGTCGAAAACATTAGTTAAAATCCAGCCCATTCATATACCATTAACATGAACTATTTAACTTCATTGCAGTATAAAAGTTTTGAAAATGAAGCAATAATAGTTTACCATCATTGGCCTGTGCCTTTAGTGTCAGTTTAATGCGCCTCCTCTGCGCATATAAATTTATATTTGGAGTAGTTAGATACATTTGCCATTCCCCTGGCGACTGGAGATAACGGCTCGAATAAACACAGGGTGGACGAGAGATATTCCATGATCTGGTTGATGATACTGCAGGATTTATATCTGTGGAAGCTTGTACCCTCTCGCTGTCCCTCTCTTCCTCTCTTTTCGGTTCACCCGTCTCTCCCTCCCTCCCTCTCTCTCTCTCTCTCTTTCTCTCTCTCCCACACACGCACACCCTCACATACACTCTCTTTTCCCCCTCTTCCTGTCTTCGCGCTCTCGCCTATACATTCTCCCTCTCGTGCGATCATATGAGTGGCAAATCAGAAAAAATGAATGTTACTTTTTTGCAAAGCCCTCCACGCCTCTGGGCACTCGCAACAGCCCATTTCAGCTTTTATTAATATTGATTATCGCTTGCATGTATTTCCATGTGCATTCGGAAGCTTTTAAAAACATCTCAATATTACGATTGATGTGTATATATATATATATATATATATATATTTGTGTTTCTCCTTACTCAAACACACATAGTACTCGCTTCGTATTAAAACACTGATACCGATCACATAGTCAATCAGATTTAATTAATTGATATAATTTCCGTTAAATATTTGCTTTGCGAGAAGTAAAAGCTTGCATGTGGCTGTTTGTATTATTGCAAATAGTCAATGTTTGTTACAATGAGATAAGCTTCTAATTGGAATACTAATATCAGAATTCATCCTATAGAAAAGAAAAGTACAGTTTCATTATCCCCCATCGCGTTTGATAATAGATATCATCAATAGAAGAATTCCTCGATCAGACTTACCATAATTTGAAAAGTACAGATGTCGATCTTTTAAACCGAAGTTATTAAGATAAATATAGTAATTCCATGTCTTGGAATACAATCGTTATCATTATCCTAATTAAATATTTTTACAGTACTTCTGAAATAAAATAAAAACATTAAAAAATCGTACAAAGTTTTAGATCTTTATACCTTAATATAGAATATATATTATATTTTTAGTATTAATTCTCTTGTACATACAATAATAATAATGCTAAAATGCTTAAAAAATCATGAGATTATAAATAATTCATAATTGTTTAACCGAAAAGATAAAATAATTCCGAAAATTTGAATAGAAGTCACGAGGTGTGTCATAAACTCAAACTAATGATAAAACGTTTATTACACTTTCCCTCTTATTACCTTAGAAATAGAACAACATTAGATAAGTAGATAAATAAATTATTTTTATATATATATAATAATAATAATTTCTAGTTTGAGTAAATTCTACTTGTGACATGTCATTACTTGATTAAAAATGTTTTCACAAATATAAAATCGAATATCTATGCATGGCAATACTTATATACTGTCTTACCAATTGGATAAAACTATATCTGCATCATTTTCGATTTGACAAAATTCTAGTAAAAAGATTAAGTACGATTCGACGTGAGATTATGAAACATAATTTAGGTTGGGTAAAAATATAGAAAAATGCATTTGACAGACCGCATAGAACTGGTTTTCAATTTTGTATGGAAAGTCACGTGAGATCCAAAGTGCAATCTCACGTGATTTTTTTACTAAGGTAAGCATATATCACAGTAAACTTTTCTCAATTTGAAATATGGGATAAGTTTTTAATAATAATAAGTGTATCTTTCTATATGAAATATGAATAGTAGCTAGCTTTTCTATAGAAAGTTGATCTCGAAATTGAATTATTTTTTATCAAGATAAAATATAGCTATAAATACGATTGAATACGATTGTTACTAAACGATTTTACGGAGTTAACGGTATTAACCCATTAATGTCCGAAATGACCAAAATTTTGTGTTGACTTTAACGATACAATTTATGATGAATACGCAGTAGAATTTTGATGAATGATACGCACATATATCCGATGGTTTTCGAGATCGCTCTTTTTGAATCAGATGTCAGAATTATTTAAATATTAATTGTTATATTATTGTTTTAATGATTTTTACAAAAAATGCAAATTTCACACGTAATTTCTTTTTAATCATGAATCTCACTACTACGTCGGTAGGCAATGGACCTGGAAATTACTCAAATTGGGTCATCGATACCTATATTTAAGATTTATGCAGTTAAGCAATTTATTTCAATTGTGATAATTCAATATGGCGGCTATATATATTTGTCATTATGGGCATCTTTAACCCGAACCCAACCCAACCCTTTCAAGCATGCATTTTTCTATTCAATATTTGGACTGCAAATTGTAACTTGGGGAGTTTTTAGGGTTTCTGATGTCGAATATGAGGTTAGTTTTGCAAAATTTTCAAATTCAAGATGTTGGATCCAACATGGCAATACAGAATTTTAATAAAGATAGCATATCCAAGATCCAAATTGTTACTCGGGGATTTTTGGGATTGCTGTTGACTAATCTGAGATTAAATAGCAGTAGTAAGGGATGTTGAAATATGTGCACAGCGATTACACTGGTGATATAATTTTTGGTATTAAGCAATCTAAAGTAATATTAATTCATAGTCTGATCGTCTTTAAACTAATTAAATTAACAATATATTGTCATCAATTCATATTCACAGCATTAATTCTATTTCTTACATTCTATATTCTATAGTTAAATCTATTCATAATTATTCTAGATATAATCAGGCACTCGCATCATAAAAAAATTAAGTTTTAGTCGGTTTTGATGCAAGTTTTAATTCGGCTAAGCTTTGGACTGAACTTAAACAATAATACCATCCCAAACTTCAATAGTTAAAATTTCTTAGTGTGGTCAAAGCTTAAAAAAAACGTTTTGCCAAACTCC
Source organism: Megastigmus dorsalis (assembly GCA_900490025.1). Classification (NCBI taxonomy): domain Eukaryota; kingdom Metazoa; phylum Arthropoda; class Insecta; order Hymenoptera; family Megastigmidae; genus Megastigmus; species Megastigmus dorsalis. The sequence goes on from UELU01146167.1 coordinate 5,197, forward strand.
TAAAAATCGAGACGAATTAACGAAAAATAAAAAATAAATTTCTCAAAGAATTTTAACCATAAGCTTTGTCTATTGAGTCTTTTTTCAGCAAAAAAATCAGGTGAAGTTAACTCTCACCCTAACCAATTTCGAATGTTTTAACCTAAAGCCGTAATTAAATAACATTTACAGAAATAAGAGTTTAGCTCAGTTGGTAGGAGACATAATTAGCTTCCCAAGCAAAAGAATGATTTTCAAATCCTTCAAGAAATATTTTTGTATTTTCTTTACCTTACCTCAATTTTCATAATCAAGGTAAAAATTTTTTTTTAACTTTAGACCCCTCCAAGAATTTTTAGTCATGAAAGTTTGTAACTTATAAGTATTTCTTTCAATGACTCATGTTTCAGTACTATAATGTTTTACGACTAAGAGGTAGTAATAAATCTTGGGATACTTACTTTAAAGTATATTTAGCTCATATTTTATTAAAAGTTAATGCTTCAAGAAGCGGAAATGACTAAAAGAGAATTGTAACGATTGTTAACAAGAATCTATAAATAAGTTTTTAATGGAATTCTTATAGTAGCCATAAAATTAGTTGAGGATCTATGATGCTTATATTTACGACTGCAATGTTATTATATTCAATTAAACGTGTATAAGTGTGATATTACAACTGAAAATCAATTTGTGTGCCTGTAATTCGTAGCAAAAATTTTAAAATAATTACAGATTTATGCGTAATCTACAAATTAGGACTACAGAATAACGAAATTACTAATGTAAGTTGATTTCATCATTGCAGAACGATTATTGACTAATGAGTATGTATAATAAATATGATAAGCTTGCATTCGAAAAGTCGCTCATATTGATTCCCGTGCGTGGCAGTGTTATATATAGTTAATTTATTCCCATCTCAATTGTGTCCACTTTTTTGACTAGGAAAGTGAGAGCAAAGGAAATATTGTATATTCCATTAAATTATTTAAATGTTATTTGGCTAAATTAAAATGAAAAGTAAAATTTGTTAAAAAGGGGGTAATAAGTCCAATTTTTTCTCCGCTTTTCAGGAATATTCAGATCTTAAGGGCCTATTCAATAAAACCCCGATACACGGACCTTATTATTTTGAACAAAATGTCATTCCTGAAAGTTTCAAGAACAACCAGGACTCGCGTGTCTGGTCATCTTCTGGTTTATTCAAATAATTGAAATATTAAGTTTGACTAAATAATGTATTTAAGATGAGCTTCGATTTTTAAGTAAGTGCATTTATTGAATTTAAGTAAATGGTTTTATACTTTTAATAAAATATTGTTCAATTTCAAGAAACATTTATTTAATGTAATGAAATCTTTATTTAATTTAAGTAAACGGATGTCAAGTAAATTTATTTACTTAGAACAAACTTTTTTTTCAACGTATACATATGCAACTGTTAAAACAGTTCATTTATTCAGATTTATTGTAAATTAATAACATAATATAGTTAATTAATTTAATAATCAATGAAAATAGTTTGAATAAATGAGTGTGATCAAATTGCATGTACATGGAAATAAATTATATTTTAAATAGTGATTAAGGAATAAATTTAGTTTGAAAATTTTAATTAAAATTTATTTCTGAGAACAGACTTACTTATCTTTTCTTTATTAATTTCAAGTGTTTCACGAGTAGAGTGTATCTTTGACGCTTGCATCAATATGGTATTTGAGCTCTCAAAGCTTTCTTAAAACTCTAACTGCATATGTTTGAGAAAGCGCAAATGTTCATCGTGTGAGATAAAAAAGGTGTTTGGCTGTAACGTGAAAAATATTTTTTGAGGTCACACGAGAAGAGAAAGAGTTGCGGAAATGTTGTGTGCCAACTACCGGTTGGCTTTCCACCCTCGGTATGCCCTTGTCTGCAATAAGTGCCCACCACCTTGGAGATGAGAAAATTAGCAGCAGATATTAGCATTGTGCTCGGCGAATTACCATATTCATGACCGACTCGAGGTGACTCGCTCGCCGGAGAGGAATGTACGTCCGAATAGGTGAATTATACTTTCTGAAGCCAGTCTGAATCACCTCACGCTTCGCAAGACCTTACCTACATAACCGCGTCGTGTCGCCTACTGTTCCATTCTGTTGAGCTAATTTTAATAAAGTTTATCGCTTTTACTTTTTATTTATAAATATCTAGATTGTAGTATATATGTGTATATATATATATACCAAAACAAAGAACCAAAACAAGAGATGCTTATTAATTAAAAAAAAAAATACAAATTTTAAAATTCTATAACTTTTTAAAATAATATTTTTGCGTAAAAAGAAAAAATTCGTTTTTTATACATAAACTAATAAGACATGCATTTGCAAGATCTTAATTAATTTTATACTCATAATGTTTGCTACACATGCAGCTATAATTAAAAAATGTGACCAATTATACTTAGCCTCCTTGTACAGCGTGTATGAATATTATATGTCATCTAATCTCTTTAATGAGAAATAGATGGAACTATCTTAGGTTCAACTATAAATTTAGTCTTAAGTTTTAAGGGGACGTGCTGTAGTCAGAATTTCCTACCCTACCATTTTTGCATTCAAGGAAATATATAAAGATAGAGATAATTTTTTGAAAAAAAAAAAAAAAAACTCTGCCACCATCTCAGTAATAATGGAAGCATTACGTGGTTCAAGTTTCATGAAATTCCATTCAAAATTTGCAGAGATTTTTGTCGTCGAAAATTTTAGAAATAAAAATCGCTGCGAAATGGGTAAAAAATCACCTTTTAGTTAATTGCATACTCAAATAGAGCATTGCTCATTTTCTTTGTGAACTTTTTGAATTTTACGATATCTCAGAAATTGAGAGAGCTATGGTGTCGCGAAAATTCGTGTAACGTCACCATTAACGCGACACTTTTGAAGTACTTGTGACGCTGACGTCATTAAAGGATCTTCAATAAAATATAACTTTGCCAAATGTGGTTCGATTTGCAAAATTCAAAGTATTTGACAAATCGATTTCAATTCTCTATGCATACTTTACGCACACACCGACTTACTGAATTTTTATGTAAAAAAACTTGAAATGTGTTCATCTAAGATTTTTATTAACTTTTGAAAAAAAAAGTTAATATTACAAAGCTTCTATGGAGAAGCAATATTTATATGGCAGTCCTATTTTTGTAAAATAAAGAATATGTGTTGACTGTTCATTTAAAATCAATCCACCCGTTTCCGAGGCAGACTCGTACATTAAATAAACGCGTGAGGCGTGTATTTTTGTATAACGTAACCAAAATTTGATATATCTTTACATTGGTTTACATACAATAAACTATTTTATCGTTAAAAAGTTTCTGCTAAGCTTTACAAATTGAATAAATTGATATACCTTAATTTCAAATATTACAATATTATATGTATAATATGTTACTAATTTCCCCTCATCAACTTATTTACGCAGGAAACTAAATAAATGAACTTTTCATTAAAAATTATTGTTTACATTCACTTTAATATATTTATTTAAAAATAAAATACGTTGTTATTTCTTTATGTTAAAATAACGATATTATATATAAATATATTATAATATCATTGGTCTTTTGTTGAACAATTGCACAGGCACGTAATTTTTAATAGATACAAGATGTAATATATTTGGAACAGTCAAAGGTACTTACTAAATTTAAAATTCATAGAAAATTCTACGCTAATTAATATTTACAAATAAGTATAGCGATTAGAAAGTTTGGTTTTTCATTCAGAACAATTTTGAAACTCTCTAAGCTCTGAATCTCTATAAATTATTGATATAAATATTTCATCGTAATGATTTTTTAATGGGAGAACTTCCATAGGTGCAGTATAATATAAGTTACAAGTGATTTTGATTGCACTTTTTTTCTTTTTTAAATGAAACAAAGCGCGTTAGAGTCTCAAAGTCCTAAAATAGCAAAGTACAGTTACGAAACCGCATCGGTGTAGTTTCACTTTTAGAATTATTTCTGACATAGGAAAAATTAAAAAAAATGTCCTCATAATCCAAGTACCAGAGTATACCGCAGAGGAAGTATATAAACAAGAATATAATGGCGTTAAAATGAAACTTATCAAATAATAAACACTCGATTTAACTATAAAAATTCAAGTGAATAAAAGTTATTATTCCAGCTCATATAAAAAGATCGATAATTAATTTACTTATAGTTTATGTAAGAAAATGTCTTGGGCTTGTTATTTGATTAAAGTAGCAGGAGCTCAGTATGCAGTAAAAGAGAACAACGTCGTAAGTATTTCAATGGCTCGGGAGTGAGAGAGTCTCCCAAGATGGCAAGGTCTCCTGGGGGATTTGCCCCGGAGCTCCGGAATAAAGTGCTAAACGAAGGCAGAGAATGTTGGAATTTGCATATTGAAATAGTACGTGCCTTCATATAAAAAATTTTTCCAATAATACGAGAGGGAGCGCCGCTGCGCGCAGGAGAAGCAGCGAGTAGGAGAGGTGGAGAGAGGAAGCTGCAGCAGAGGAAGCTTGGATAGTGAGAGAAAAGGAGATAGAGAGAGAGAGAGAGAGAGAGAGAAACAGAGGGAAGAAGGAGAGACACGAGTAGAAATCCAAGATACGAAATCATCCGGCAGGCGATATCTACTTCCCGCGCAGGAATGATGAGATAAGCTCTTTACTTGCCGCGACGAATGCCTGCCGTAAATCAAGAATGGAAATCCCGAGAGCTGGGAGCTGCGCAGTATACCGGAGAAGAGTAAAGCAGAATACGAGGGAAAAAGTGCATAGCCGTACCAACTCCGCAGCTCATTCCTCCGCTTACCGGCGCGGCAGTCAAAGGCCGATCGCTGCAGTCAAAGGCCGATCGCTGCAGGCACCGACGGCAGGCACCGACTGCAGGCCCTGTACCGCAAATCTAAACGATTCGCCGGCGGATTAGGCGCGGGCTGCGGAGCCCTCGGTCCCTCGGAATCGCTCGGACGACCGCCACCGGCCAGCCAGAAGCCGTCTAGATTGGGATTCGTCTTGTAGCGTCGGCGTCCGGTGCGGTCAGCCATCGCTCGCTGCACCGAAGCCACTGCCCGGCGCTCCAGCTGAAAAAGAGTATTATAAAAGCGGCGAGCGAAGCAGAGCGGCGGCTATGCTGCAAAAAAAACGAGAGAAGCTTCAATAATCGCTACGCTAGCGCGCGAGCTTCGAGCAATTTATTCGGCGGAGGGTACTAAATCCTCGAATCTGACGGGATTATACGCTTCTATATAATTTACCGAGCATTGCCGCCGCCGCGACCTACGGATACCTATACATATATACACAGTGCAGACCTGACTGGAAAAAGAAACTGCAGCCGGAAAAATTTACCGCCCCTCGGCATATAATACTCCGCACACCGAGCTTACCTGCGCACACGCCGAGCTTGGCTTCCGCTGCCCCCTCGTTCTTTACTTCGTTGTACGCGACCGCGACATTCCCACGCGAACTTTTTACAAATACTCTCTAATTCCAACGGTTAGCTGGCTATTAGATGTACGCGGCCCGCGGGACACCGCCTTTTTACCGCTATTATTCAAATCTATTTACTCTAGCGGCTTTCCCCCCGATACGCGACTATCCAGCTCCCGTCTGCTCTGCGGACCATTTTACCCGGATTAGACTCTATTACCTAATCTAGGCATTCTTTCACCCCTGCCATCGTTGTGTACGTTCGAGGTCGGCTCTTTTGACCGATTCACTGGACGATGTGCAAACATCGATTAGCTTTCGTTACAGCCTGCACCCGCTACAGAAATAATATACTCATGCATTTCCATAAAGAGCAAGTGTAATACGTTTTCATTGTATTATCGCGGTGGATCGAGTGAATATAAAAGTGTCACTTAAAGCTCCTCTCGTGTATATTGATTGAGCGTGGATAGTTTATTAAAATAAAAGAATATATCATTTCAAGAATCCAACATTATCGTCAACGCGCATAAGTCATGTATACGTTACATTTCGCCGAATTCGCTATTTTTTTTCACGAGCTTTCAAAAAATCTAAAAGTTTTCATGTCCATCACATTGCAATGGATTCAGGGTTCGCGCAGGGGGTGTGGGAAAGAGAGTTAAAGCTGGATTTCGCTTGCGTAAAAATAGCTGTACGTGCGCCTTTTTACAGTTCCTTTAGGTTTTAAGAGAATCAAATGAAGCGGAAAAAATGTACTTTTATATACGTGTAGGCATATATATTGAAAGAAAAATGATTTCGGTGCAAAATATCCTTTAAACTTTCTGTAAAACTTATCAGTGCGTGTAAAAGGTACATATAATATTGGTATATCGTTTAAAATTTTATTACAAAATGATAAGACAATAAGTTGTTCCGGCGGTTGCGCGGACGGCGGCAAAAGAAAATGACCCGCCGCGCCGCCACGTGATAAACTCCAGTTATACTACTTTTCGACTGGAGCAGGGAAAAATTTTATACGGCTTCTGTATAGTAGGACAGCGATAAAACGCCAGTATGCGTATAAAAGAATTTACATAGGAGCTGCAGGCACGTATATAACGTGGAATAGATGCGAGGAAAACGTAAATAGGGGGATATTGACAAGTTTGGCGTTCCTGGCGCGTCGTTCGTGCAAGCGCTTCAATATCCGCGCAATAATCATCCCGAATTTCTCCATGTTTTTGCCCGCTACTGACAATAGTCGAGAGCATGAATGGCAGGAAGGGACGTCGACGACACGTTTTTCGACGACACGTTTTTCGACGACGGAAAAACCTCTTATACTTTGGAACTGTCGAGCAGCGACATAAGCTCTCTCGGCGGAGAAGAGTTTTCAATTTAGAGCATATATGATCCTTATCCGTGTATATACATATATAGATATAGATATAGATGTATGTATAGAGAACAGCCAAGTCATATCACGACTTCGGAAACTGTAACTAAAGAATTCTACATGAAGAGTAAACATTGCAAGTGCAGGCAAAGTTTGTTTTCTGTTTGTGCTCTGGCATAAGCCCGCTGATGAACTAAGAGAGAAGCTCGTATAAAAGGGTTGGGCGCAAAAAGTGATCTTCTCAACTTTCAAGAGCAAGCAATTTAACAGCCTTTTTCCGATGGCGTCAAAAGATAAAATATGACTCGTTTATTGCGATCGCCTACGTCGTCGGGAGAATACCTTCGCGGTCGCTTAACCAACAAAATCATGCTTCTTTAGTTTTATCTATAGCTTAGGTACTGCAATAAAAATACTGCAAAGCTATATACACTTTTAACGCTTTATTGCATCTTTTCCAATTACTTTAGCTTTTCATTTTACTCCATTTACAAACATTAGTTGAACTGCGTGTACATCGCGGGAAAAAAGCTCATATTCTTAAAATTAAGGTTCATTCGTCATACATGTATTATTTATATTAATAGTTTATTTTAGTTGAAGCATTGTGCATTGCTTCAAACTAATTTAAAAAGATTCGAGTAAAATCTCCTACGAGTCATGCATGTAAATCAATCGACGGGCTTCTAAGTATGTAATATAATCGTTTGTTATACATTATGTGTTAAGGGTATTTATGCGTTTAATATGTATATAATGCAAAAACACTAATAAATAGTTAGATTTTAAGGAGGGTTTTTCGTGACTTTGATCGTCAAACTAATTATAATTATACAAAATGTTTTCATGTAAGTGAATTTTTTAGTATGAAACGTACTTTGTAAATCATTATATATGTATAAAAAACCTAAGATTCTATAAAAGTTATATATTTGAAGATTTCGAACAAAGTTTTTTTGCTTAAAATTATTGCATAAAGAAATAACAAGTTAAAACAATTGTGCATTTTAAAGATTCAATATGTCATTGACATTGACGGAAACGTGTACTGATTTTGTTTTAAATAACAATTAAATACTTGAAGCGTGCAATACTTTAATTACGGCTGAAAATATTGTTTTTCATTTCGTGAAAGAGCCCCTCCTTAATATACCTGTCATCTTAAACACCTTTTCATACCAGACTTGATATATCTTATTATTAAGAAATTTAAAAGTGCCAAAGTTTCAGATCTCGGTAATTATGTTTTGGTACAATACAACATTGAACTCTCCTATTACTATTCCGGAAGGCACACACCTGCAAAATATATGTTTGAAAAACTTAATATTAAGTAATAAATACAAATGGAATTATGAAACCTGTTAAACGCATTCTTCAAGACTACATCTTCATCGATGCATTATTATGTGCGGTTGCTAAAGAAATCATTTAAACTGCTGTAAGCAAGAATACAATATATAATGGGTCTAGCTTATAGGCGGGCATAAAAAATAATGAGCGATGTTTAACTAAACAATTTCCATTGTATTATTTTTACAGTTAACAACCACGGATATGCAATTATATAGCCGGCGCGTTAAAATATACGTATCCAATTTTCTTGGGTATGCGTCCGATCTCGAATTACCTTTTCTAATAAGAACGCCAAACATTCCTATATACTGTATACCCCGTGAGGACTTGAACGCTGAATAGAGAAATTCCAAGCGTCCTTGGCTATTCAAGACCTAGCTTACGTACATCGTTACGTATATATACATCATATGTCTTGCATATATTATTGCTTATTCTATATACATTGGGTTATTCTTCACAGCTATTTATCCCCCAAACAATAAGAAATTAAAACTTTTTCGTTTTACAGAGAATTTAACAGCTCATCCTAAGGACAGAGTCGTGTTCGGAAATACAATTCCTGTATATATTATTGTGTACCTAACACTAATATTCAACGAGCTCATATTGTCATCAAATACCCAAGAATAACAAATTATTTCGTTAATTTTTATGTACTTCCCAATAAAAACAGAAGGTCATAAATATAATTGATAATATAATATGTTGTGTTGTTCACATAGGTAAATTACTTATACATATAATGTAGTGCAGTTCATATTTATCTAAAAATAAGTTGTAAAAAACACTTTATTCAAATAACATCAAGGCTGCTGCAACACTGTAATTATATCGACTTCGCAGCTTTAAAGATTTGTTATTAGATAATTACTTTACTAATTAATTCAACAATTTTACAATTGTTCTTCTAGTTATGTATTACAATATTCTTTTTCTTTTAATACTTAAATATTATGTCATTGCGACATAATATTTAAGTATTAACTTGGTAGCGAGGTGCATAATATAACACAAATCAATGTACATAATGCTGTCTCGCAAACTGATTGCATTGGCGCGGGGAAAAGAGCGTTCGATATATGTCGAGAATCCAGGTTGAAATTTAAGTGACGTGGTTCGATTAATCTTTAATAACGTCGCTCTGGTAAGCTGTCAAGAAGAATAAATGCATAAGGTAATCTACTCACACTTTGTGTACGAGAAGTTTTAACCCAATTGAATAAACGGATTGCGCTAGGTATATATTCAATTTTGAATAAGCATGTAGATTTCTCAATTTAAATAATTAAACTTTCCTTGTGTTTCGACCAATTATCTCTCTTACCAAACATGCAATAACTAAGAAATAGTTTTCTCTGTATTTTGAAATCATTATATCCTAAGCATAGCGAAAAACGGTTTAAGTGCAACTATTTAACTGGTAAATATTATAATTATATTTGTTTTAATAATAATGATTAAACTATTTTAGTGGATATTATAATTAAATTGAATTTGTGAACAATTATCGGAGCATGAAATTATATTTTTATTAACTCAAAACGGTTTATTAATTAACGTAATTGTGTCAACGTAATAGTTCACGATACAAGACAATTTTTAAATCATAAGCTTCAAAAATAATTACTCAAGATAAATTCCTCCGAACATCAATTTTCCATTAAAATCGAGAACGTATTTGTAAAGGGCTTGCTTTGTGTTAATAGTTTTTTCTTTTACATTCTCTTCTATACTCGCAGTATTATATCACTAAAATTATAATATCAGAAATTAATTAAAAACTAATAAAAAACGGGTCTTTGAAACGATTTTCCCCCTATAATCCGATGGCTTTGAAAAAATTTGTATAGCACACACAAAGTAAGGCTTAGCACACATAAAGCGTTTTTATAAAGAGACCATTCATTTTACTTTAGAAAATTATCACGAGATTTTTGCCTGTAATATAAAAGCTATCATGGATTTTGGTTATTAAGCTTTTCTACGAGTTATTAAATTCCATTTAGTCTAAGACCATGTAAAATGAGATAATAAATCTCTTTGAATAATAATTAATTATGTTATAATATCCTCGCGGCTACTTAGTAGATTTCGAGGAAATGGATAATGCATTCAACCCTTATTCCATTTAAAATTTCTGTCATAAAATGAATCATGAATTTATATCATTATAGCTCCTGAATTTGAAAGTGAACGACATTAAGTGTATAGTAGTCTTTCCCATTTGTCGGAGTGATTCTTGATCTTTGTATTTAAACACGGCGCTATATGAGTCTATATATATATCTTTGACCTAGCGAGGCGAGCCTGTCTTGGTCTCGACACCAGCCTTTTCTATTATTTAGCGCGGCATATCTAGCACAATAAAGATGCATACATGATTGAGACGCATTTAGCTCGACGCTATACCGCGCGCGGCTCGGGAGCTCGTCGATAGAGCCGCGCCGGCGAGGCCGATGGTCTCGGCGCAAGTGAGCCGCGGGCCGCACCAGAGAGGCCGCACGCGCGGCTGCGACTATCGCATCGCGTAAAAAGCTCATTTCGTTCCCGGTGCAGGAGGCGGAGGCGCGCGAGCACTCGATATCGGAGCTGCTGCACCGCGGGCCGAGGGATAAGAAGGTAAGTAGATGCGAAATCGGATTATTTAATAGAGTGAAAAAGGGGGCCGATGGAGCGCGCGGATCGGAAACTGGGAGCCAGCAGCGGAGCGTAGCGGGCGAGGCCCGAGCTGTGTAGAAGAGAGCCGGGGCGCGAGTTCGCCTGTATATAAGAAATTGAAATTCGTAATGAATTTAAGTTGTTGGAAAGACGTGCATCGACTCGAGGGGGAGAGAGAGAGAGAGACTGTGTGAGCGAGAGAGAACCGAGGGCCTGTTCCGTTCGCGGGATTGCTTGTTTTCCATCTGAAAAGCAAACTACGTACGACGCGGCGCTGCTGCTGCTGCTGCTGCTGCTGCTGCTGCTGCAGGCCCTGCAATATATTTAGCCGCGCGGCGCCGCGAGAGACGAGCGTCGGAGCTCTGCAGCCGCGGTTAGCGAGGCTCGAAGCTATATGTATAGGGGCGCGCGCGGCTCCGGCTATATAGGCAGCTATATCGTGCCGAGCTGCCGAGCTGCCGAGCTGCCGAGCGTGCAGAGAGTAAGAGAGTGTATATACAAGAGAGAGGGAGAGAGAGAGGGAGAGAGAGAGCGCCGGCGTCGGCGCACGCAGTCAGCCTTCCCTACTTCCAGTTCTTTTCGACTAAATCGAAAACTTGTGCGATTACGTGCTGATAAAACTTTGAAATTGTACACGCCGCTCTCCCGCCCCGTCGTCTCGGCACAAGCGGCAAACGGCACGCGGCACGCCGGCACACGTATACCCTTATATATATATATATACACGTATTTCTTTATATCTACGACGATCCAGCCGCCCTATGTATCACGCGAATTATATCGCTAATGGACTATACTGGCCCTGTGCATTTCACCTTTTATTTATATTGCTCTTTTTTCCTTCTTCGCAACTCAACTTTCTATGTACTTGTATACTTGCCCCCATACCTAGTCAACCTTTGCATTGATGCGACCATTCCTTTTCCCCATATTACCTTACTTCTTTAAGACGCTTATTTTCATATTTGTACACTATAAACTTCATTAGATCGCAGCGCACACTAAATCTGAATAATATACTGCAAAAACTCAAATTTTTCTACGTTAATTCTTTCTTGCAAAGAGAAAGAAATATATAAAAGTAATAATTTAAATAACTTAAAAACTGCTCGCAGTGGCAAATTATGGTGGATAAAAAATTATTCAAATGATGAATGAATAGAAAACCAGTTTTACGTGGGAAAAAAGTTTATTACGATGTACATCTAAAGAAAAGAGAATAAAAATTCACAGGTGAAATTCTCTAATACCATGTTTGATTATTAATATTATATTTTTAATTGAAATCATTGATTTTTATTATTAAATAAGCACACAAGTAATTGATTTTATCTGAATTCAGAATTTATTTAACGCTAATACTCTTTATATTTTATCAGAAAAATAATTGATTCAAGGAACGAGAAGATACTAATTATGAATAAATCGTATAAAATAGAAAATTGCCGATAAAACATTTATTTAATATGGATATACATTTTGCAATGCAATCAGCTAATTACAGAAACTTAACAAATTATGACTATATTTACATTAAAATTTATTTATTTATACTATTTCATATTTTTAATAATAATGCACTTTAAATTATTCCAAAACTGAATTACATAAAAAAAAACATTTCTCTGTATATTATTTGAAATAAAATTAGTCAGAACTACTTTACCTACAGCAAAAAATATATTCCACAGAATTCGTTAGAATTTAAAATTATTAATTGTATTATTATTTGAATAATTTAATTTTTTAATTACTTAATCGTTCATTATTACGGTGCGAAAATAAATATATTCTAATTCATAATTTTAAACAATGTAATTTTAATTTTAATTCAAAAATTAATTCTTTCCACACGAAATAATATTCCAATGGGTATTATTCTCTTATTCAGAGTCTCAATAGTCGGAGATATTCTTTGCGCTTGGACAAAGCTATCCGCATTTGAATTTATTTTAAAAATTCAGAGCTTTCGGAATTGCAACTACGGTTTGTATTCTACTACGAGTTCCAATGGAAATAAACGGAATTGTCATATTTTAACATCTTTTTGCACATTTTTGATGTTTACCATATACGCCGTTGAATATTCCGAATGAATGTGCATTAGAAATTGTGCAGTATATAAAATGTATGTTTTCAAGACAAACTCCCCCAAACCCTCCCTTGGTTTTGTCAATATTTTCCTTCAGCAACCGAATAAATGCGTTGAGTGAAAGAGTTGAGTGCAATTTCTAACTGCGCGCAATTATGAGAATGATTTCGTTGGAAATAAGAAGTCATTTAAATGCAAGAGGTGCACAGGTAATTTCTGTAGCCAGCAGTTAGGTACACGACACGGTTTACATCCACCATTCCGATTGTAAAAAGTGAATAAATCAGCTGCACTATAGGTCGAACAATGGGTTTATTTTTCATCAAAGCAGCGAACTGGCGCGGTTTTTTTCAGATGCGCTTTTATAGCATTATATTTCCAATAAATTCAATAATAATTCATTAATTTTTGCGAGTGATTTGGAAAAAAGAAATTTCAATAGCAATGAAAGTCAAAGGCTGATTTATTACAGATCGGGTCGCATGTACTACGTCATATTTGCGGCGTATTGTTTTAAGGCATTAAGCTAGTTGGGGGCACGCGGGATGTAAATTACTGCGCGCATCCGAGCGGCGGCGCTTTATAGGGGCAACAAAAAGCGACGGCAGCAGCCGCCGCCGCGCGTCTCTATTGATTAATGACAAAAAAGTCCGGCGCAACTCGCGCGCGCGCGCCTCGTCCGCGGAACTCTGCGGCGGCCCCGGCGGCGAATTAGAGATCATTGTTCGGTTATTTACGAGTTGCAATAAAGCGCCCATCTAAGGCTATCGCTGCTATGCCGCCGCCGCCGCCGCCGCCGGCCAACAATGACTCCGCCGCCGTAGACGTTCCCTCCCTCTCTCTCTCTCTCCCTCTCTCGGACGCATGCATACAGTGCAGCCGGAAGCTGGCCGCTACAAGTTCCAGGCGTGTGCGGCTGTGTGCAGCGCGGGGTCGCCGCGGGTGGAGTGGGGGGTCGGGGCTCTCGGGGGGTTGGCTCGGGAACAGGGGGAGGAGGAGGCCATCGACGCCGAGGCGCCGGTAAACTGCGTCAGCCCCCCGCGCAGAACGCGGCCAGCGGCAGCGACAGAAGAATGCTTTTCACCTGGGCGGCTCGCGCGCGGAATCCTAACGATCGCCTTTTGCGAGCGCGCTGCCGAGTCCGCTGCGGCTCGAGTCCGGGCCTCCGAGTGCAGGCTATACGCGCGCAGCGTCGGTCGGTCGTCTTCCTCGGCGCCCGCCCTCCCGACCCAACTATTACATGGCGATCACGTAATGACATTTCATTCGGGTACTACTGCGCGCGACCCCGCGAGTAATTTATAAGCGCTTTCTATTCAGCTCGCTGCTCGGCCCAGCCTAATTTATCTTGATTTTAGTGCTTCCACCCGCTGTATCGTTCTTTCCTCCTTTCTTTTCATACACATTGCACTTTTGGCCAAGTCCGCGCGCCGCTTTACCAAAGCCGCCGACAACTGTTTAGCTCTTTTATTCCGGCCGCACCGCGATAACAATGCGACGCTTCAAATTCACAGCACAAAACCCAACCCACCTATACATATACCTATACATATCCTATACATATACCTATACATATAATACATATACCTATCGATTAACGCCTCCTACGCGGACGTTTCTCCCGCGCTGCACTTTACTGCAACTTTAAAGAAGTGAAAAGTGGATCGCC
>UELU01146168.1:672-15069 GCA_900490025.1 Megastigmus dorsalis
GAACAGTTTCTGAAAAAATGTTTTTTCACGACCAGCACAGTCGATTTAAAATTGCAAATTGAAAATTTCATATTGCGTTTGGCATTCTGTTTGAAATTTATATTAAAGAATCTTTCCCTGGAATTTCGCAAATAAAAAACATAATAGTGATATAACTTTAATAAAAAATGGAATAATCTTTTAGAAATATTATATTCCAATCTCATAACCTCGGTTTCTGTTTGTGTCTGGTGTCGATGACTGTATGTATATATATGCATATGTATTCGTGCACCAGTTGCGCTCTCGCTGGTGAGTTGAGGTTAGAGTGCCCATACTACATTTATTAGTGCTGCTTTTCATTAAATGGCGATAGTCTGGTAACGGTCAGGCAATATTTTTATTACACCCCATTACATACCAAGTCAGGGCCTGCTCAGGTAGCCTGGGCAGGGCCTCATAATATATTCAGGCTACCTGAAAATTTTTCTAGTCGGGATTGTACCGCGTCTATGCGAATCCAGACTTATATTTGTTTTTATCAGCAAAATCAAAATTTTGAGTTGCTAAAGCGTTCCGTAGCGTAGTGGTTAAGGTTTATGCGTCGTATCCTAAAGATCGCCCGTTCGAATCCCAGCTAGAGTGTAAGAAAAGATTTTTTTAAGTGATTAATTTAATTACGAAAAATTGTGAAGCGTGCGAAAATTAATATAAAATTAATAATAAACATATAATTTTTAATATATAAAACCGATTAAAACCAAATATACGATTCGAGACGATTAAAATTTTTTTTATTGTTTTCTATTGTGCATTTTGGGCAGGGATATTTCGTCTTCACTTTTAAATCTTTTTCGTAATCGTAAATTAAATTAAATTATATTACGTGCCATACATAATTAAAATCAGGTAATTATTAAAAAATCAGATGATTTTTAAAAATCACGTGATGATTTGGGACTAAAAATCAGGTGACGAAATCAGGTGACGAAATCAGGTAACGAAATCACCTGATTAAATCACCTGATTTTTTTCAACCGGGCAGGCTTATTTTTTGTAAATTAAATATTTTTCCATGTTTTGTAAGTAATGACTGTATAGGTTTCTTTTTTTTTCTCTAGACACTGCACGCATTCTATTCCAATCTCGAGGACATCGTCCTTCATTTATATTTATTGATAGTCTATAAATATGTATTTATAAACGAGAATTCTTAAATACTTTCTGTAACCATAATTATGCTAAAATTCGTCTTTATGAACTGGTGGTATCATTCGGAGGATTCTCATGAGATTGGAATAAAAAGTAGGATCTAGTGATAAAGTACGAGTCCTATGTCATTGTTTAGAACATTAAAAGACATTAAATTAAAAAAAAATTTGTCTTTACTTGAAGGGAAAGTTGATAAAAACTTTGTAAAAATCAGTGTCTATACTCTTCTATCTCTTGTCTCTTCTATATCGTGTCTATCTCTTTCTATACTCGTCTGTTTTTACTCCCATGTATTAAGCATAGGGAATAATCTACTAGGCCTTTTTTCATATATTTCTTATCAAGTAAGGGAGTTTAATTGTTTTTTAAACTAAGTTTCGTACATTGCCCTTACAATTTTAGATTTGAAAATGCCTCTTTGATAAATTTTTAAGTACTTTCTTTTTTGATTAAAAATTTTAAGTTATCTTCTTATCGAAGCATTTAATGATATCGATCTTTTACTATTTTCTATAAATAATATAAGCTTTACTTTTCATCACCAGCATATTATATAGTTATCATCATGGTATTATTTTTCGTTCCCAATTTTAAATAAGTGCTTCTTGTCGTTACTTTCCGATCCCTTTGATATACCCTAAAAACTGTCTAATCTACTAAAAACCCATTGCAACTTCATTCTAGCTGCCAGAAGTAGTATGACGCTTACTCCGGCGAACTTTGTATCACAAAGCCCCGCAAATCCCAGTGCAGCGCAATGTTTTTTTTGCTCAGTACATATAGGTATACATAGTAAAAAACATTTTGATCCTCTCAAAGCTCACGCGGTTCAATTTCTCTTTATTCGAATCCTCTTTGCGGGCGTAGGAGTAAAAAAGCCGTGCACACGCCTACGCGGCTGACTCACATTTTATATTGCGCGGAGGAGTTGAAAGGGAAATCGCACGCGCGAGCGGGGCTGTCCGTATTGCGGTGGCACTTTTTTTACTGTCACCGCTGGTCGCATCATTCGCAAGCTGCTTTTTCGTCTTTTCCCGCTATCGAAGTTTCACCATTTGACGAGCACACGAATGAGATATATGTATATACATATGTGTGTGCGCGCCTATCTATAGGTATCGGTCTTTTCGTTGTAGTCGACGATGTCGCCACTAGGAAAGCGTGTAACCCAGTTTTTCCCGTTCAGTTTATATGCTGAGCGACTGAATGGAAATCGAGGGAAAATTATCTAGTTCGATTGTGCTTAAGTAAATAACCTGGGTGGAGGGGGGGGGGGTTCGTTGCGGCGCTTGCTTCTGCATCTATAGTTGTAAACTTTTTTTTTCTATTTCCTAGTTTGCTGCTATTGTACCATTCTGTTATTTTCATATTTATCTTGATTTGATGGATTGTATTTTAAGGTATATTTGTATCAAAAATTACTATTTGCCTTCCCTAATATTTGAATGATAGTGTCATACACTGAACTAACAAAAAAAAACATCTATATTTAGCCAAAGTTTAACGAGTACTTAACATTTAATGTTTGTATAATGAAGATAGTACAATTATAATTACTTATCTATTGATTAATTTTTAATATATTTTTAAAAAGCTGTTTAAATAATTGCTACTCAATAGACTCAAGCAAGATTTTATGCTCAATCATACAGCAATTTTTATTCAACATCAAGTATAAGGATTTGCTTAGTACTTGAGTAAATTTTAACCAATTTTTATTCTCTGGAAACTGCTCGAGAATTTCAATACATTGCATTAATGATTTTTTTCAGTGTACAGTAGCGCAATTTAGTTTAGTTCTTTTACGAAGATTAATGTTCAAATATTTTTCTTTTTAATAAAAAGTTCCTACTTGAGATTCAATATTAAACTTTCAGTAAAAAGTGCCTAGCTCAAGCTGACTTAGTAATATTTTTGAGGTTTATGAAATATTGAAAATTCCTCGAATTATCTACCTATAAAAGAAAGCACTGGTACAGTATAATAACACAAAAGTTTAAAATATTTCTTTCTTAATTAAAATTTTGATTTAGATTTATGAAAGAATTATGTATATTTGTTTGAATAGGTTCTCAAATAAATCATTTATTACATAATTCTCTCAGAATTTATATATTCTGTATATTAAAGGATTTTATTTGAAAATAAATTCTACTCTAATATTATTTTCTAGTTTGAAAAGATAGAATGCGTCGTAACCCATTGTTTTGTGTTAAAAAAAGAAACAGGAAGCGGAAAATATTTTTTAATATTCAATTATTTGTTATAGAGTCTAAGCAATGGGCTCTATATGGAATTTAAGCGCGCGGAGCGTCTTATGCAACTATAAATAATTTTCTACTATGGTATTCATGATCTTGTTTTAATTATAACTTAAAAAATACAATTCTAATGGCAATTGATATTGTATAAGTTCAGCAATACATCAAAGCACTGTAGATATTGACGCATTAGATAGCTTGAACGTACTTATTCATTTTCGTCATTATAGAGTGCTACAATATAACTTTGTAAAAATTGTTCTGAAAAGACTGTTGAATGGCACTTCAATTGAAATCCCTTAATTACGGTGAAATCCCTTGTCACGCAACGATCGCTCCGATTAAATGCAATAGATATCTACAAGAATGGGACTGCGGCTACTATATCAAGAGTATATAAATATTTTACTTTCCGAATCTCACAAATATCGTATAAAATGCTAAAGTTTAAAATACATTAGCCTATCTACCATCATTAAATACCGTTCGTAAATTCTTTGATATTTAGATGTCTATAAAGTAAAAGTGTATTTTATAGTTAAATTTTATGTTTAACGTTTGTATGTGGAACGAAAAAGACTTTTTTTTTCTACATGTATTATAAACGTGTCACACACATTTATAATACATGTACATACAATGATACGAATCGATAAAGTTATACGCAGCCGACTATATGTATAATATTTACGTATCTCGCAAGTCCAAGTAAATGTTTGACACACGTTATACACAGCGTTTGGTAAAAAAAAAGAGCGATCGTTGACACATTGAAACTTAGGATCTCGTAGAAAAGTAAAATCTCAGCTCGAAGCTCAAACATTCGTGTTCAGCTCTTCCTTATTCTCTATCGCCTTGGCAATTTCCTATCTCAATCCGGATCTCGTTTAAATAAAAATAAAAAAAGTGGGGAGCACTATAGCCTTTAAAAATAAAACTGCGTAGGAAAACAGTGATTTATCAAGCGAGATAAAAGTGATTTCGCGAACGGTGAAGTGGATAGGAGGATCTCTCTGTGCGAGTGTGTATAAGGTGATGGGTCCGATGGACTTCATGCGCGGAGTCTTACAGAACGAAAGGAAGGGCGGCTGGAAATCGGAAGCTCAGCTGCAGCGCCGAATAAAATGGAGAAAGGAAGTGCAGTCCGCGAAGAGAAAGAGAGAGAGAGAGAGAGAGAGAGAGAGAGAGAGAGAGAGAGATAGAGTGAGAGGACGGTGAAAGCTTTTCTTCTCGCAGTTAAGAGAAGCCGGGGAAGCGTTTACGCGCGGATACGTCGTTCGCGCGCCAGAACGAATTTTCTTCTCTCGCGCGTTCTTGGATTTTGCAGCACCGCGGCCGATAGGCGACTCCCTCCCTCTCTCGCTCTCTCTCTTTCTCTCTTTCTCTCTCGCGCGCGGGCCGACAATTCCATGCATGCATTACGCTGATGTATTGCGGAGGGATGTGCGTGACTGGGTGCATCAGGATTCGTCCCATTTTGTGGGAGGCGGCGGTGACGATTTTTTTTCTGCCCGCTGCTGATGCACGTGCTGGGAATTTGAGTGTTTGATGGAATAAACGGATAGCGATGGCTATTGTGCAACTCTCCAATTATACTTTTAGTGCGATAGTTTTATGAATCAATTTCTGTTTATTAGCAAGTAAAATTCGAAAAGGTCGAAGGAATCCTTGGTACAATGAAAAGAGACAAATTTGTTTGATTTACGAACAACATTTAAAATTAAAAAAAATATGCATATTTAAAGAATATATATGTATATATAACACTAATATGACCTCGTGATATAGCACTTGCGCAGTATAAAGTAAATTTCGTTGCGCAAAGAAAATAAAAGTTTACTTTACGTCAGTGATCACAAATTTAAGACACATGTCTATCGATCATCACTTATTCTTCAAGTCCATCCATGAAAAACGAAGAAAATCCAGAATAAAACTAAATGAATCGTGATAAAAAAAAGCAGAAATAAAATGCAATTTGGCCGAATAAGTGTCAAACGATGCAGCTTAAGAAACAAAAGAATCCTACATAAATAAATACACAGGGGCGATTTTAAAAAGACTGGCGTCCAATCATGCTTCATAAACAATAGATCAAATGAAGGGTCGCAATGTTTGCGAGTTTCTCAGCCGTAAAAGTTCCAATTAAGTTCTGATGACTGGCTCGTGTATAACGGCGTCTTCTTCGCCGCATGGGCCGAGGAGGAGAATAAGGAGCGAGGGCGAAAGAGAAGAGGACTCACCGAAGTGTGGAAAATGTCCTGCTTACACTGGTATAACAATGAAGAAGGGAGAGGCGGGGAGAGGAGGGAGCAGCCGCAGCTCTTCTCTGTTTTATGCCTTTCTGCGCGTCCTCCTTTTTATAGGCAGCGTCGCGACGTGCCGGCTGTCAGTTGTCTTCTACTCTACGCAGTGTTGTCGCGCGATGAGAGCAAAAAAAAGTGATTGAGAAAAATAGCGTGTCCTGGTGTTGGTATTTGTTTTTCTTTTTAAAGTGCCTATTATGAATAACGAGAAAAAGTACGTGTCTCGTCCAAAGAATAAACGACTTAAAAAATTACACGAAAATATATTAATAGCAAATCATAAAGCTGATTATTCCTTTGCAATCGAAACTTTCCTGGAAGTAGAAACAAAAGGGGCCATGCAAACGAGCAAAATAAATAAAATGCTAACCTTGCGATGCTATACACAAAAAGCGTTTTCGACAACACTTTTTGTGCGCGAGCGTGTACATTGTATCCTAAAAAATATATACGGTGAGGCGATCATCGTTTCGATTCAGTAATCGTAACAGTTCCAGGTACACTCCAAATGCCCGGGAAACCAAACAGAGCTAAAAAATAAAAAACAGAGAGGAAAAAAAGAACGAGGGTGTATAGAAAATGGAGAGGATATGCACAAGTTTATTTAGTGCTGCACTCTTTTTCCTCCGGTATATATATATATATATATATGTTTTCTATCAGCCTAGGAGCAACACAAAAAAAAATTGCTCGTTCGTTCCGAGATGAAAAGGCCAAAAAAAAAATAACAAGAGGAAAAAGTGTGCAGGCCTCGTGAGCAATAATTTCGTCAACTCACGCATTTATTAATCAAACAAGCGTCATGTTTATTTCAGAGCAGTGTGTGTGGACTGTTTTCTTCTTCCGATATACAAAAACAAAGGAACGCGCGCATTTTCATCACGCTTCACATATCATTTTCTTTACCTTAAGTATCCTACACTTAAATCTACTCGCATATATATATATTCTTTTCTTCTTAAATACTAATATATATATATATATATAACTTCCTCGTTCCTTATACATTCTCACGCGCACATTATTTTTACATCTATACATATACTCGTACGCTCGATAACACACAATGTCTTGTTCGTATTTTTGTTTTGCTCAAACGTCTATATATATATCTGTATGTATATAATATACTTTTTCGCACTCCTGCATCGTTAACAAAAACACGCACAGCGCGTGGCTCGCACTTAATCGACAGTCATCGCTTAACGGACACACACACGGACACACGTACATACGCAGCGTGCAGAGAGATGCTTTTTCCACATTATAACAAGAGATGCACGCGGCATGTATGCATCGGTCTTTCCTCGTATATAACGCGCGTACAAGTATACCTATGCGATATCGGATAGGTTCGAAAGGATGCCTGACAGAGAAAGAAGTGTATATGTGTGTTATATATGGTGAGTTATACTCGCGGGTTATTCGCACGCGTATAGTGAGGGCAAACCGCGAAAGAACAATGGGTCTCGCGTGATCGCCGAACGCCGTCTAGCCTTTGCCTTTGATAAGTCTGATTTATTCAAGTAGGCTCGTATAGCTTTGCGTTCGTTTTATTCATTTCGCGCGCGGCGCGAGTCTGAAAGCTCGAATTCCGTATAATGAATTGCGGCAAATTATCAGCGCGAGATACTTTTTCATTCTTGTTTGTATATATATATCGGTGTGAATGATCGTTCCGTGCCGTTTTCGCGGACCGCGCGAAATTCCACAATAAGAATTTTTAATTGTGAAAAATTATAAATTCGATAACGTGAAAAATACACGTAAGTATAAAGCTTTTATGGGATGTAACAAAGTTAAAATGGCTTTTAAGTAATACGCGAAAGAGTCGCAGCCGACGCCAATCTCATTACGCGTTTTTGCTGTGCAACCATTCCGTTATCATCCCGTGCCAGTGAAAACACTAAAGTTCCGTTACAGAATTAGAGGAGGCGAGTTTTCAGGCGTCGCGGAATCCCGCTTGACTTTTTACAAAATGTATATAAGTTATCAAGCTTAGTCATCGGGGATATAAATAAAATCAGTCGCTAATGCTTTAAAAGCCTTCGTTGATGCGCCTTACCTCCGATTTACACGTAGTCCGCCCGACCAATCCTCGACTGCATCTACTTAAATGGAGAAACGTTATGCGACAGTGTAAAAATAAACACTTTGTTTATCTTGAACAAAGATATTTTTTGTTGGATATACCACACAATCATTAATACGAGTTTAAATACTCCCAAGACAGCTCCACACATTATCCACGAAAAGGCAATCGCGAAGTGCGCGTAAAACACATCTACGGTATATCGATCGCAATTTTCAATCGATCTTCCTTCGACTCGCTTAACAAACAAAAACTAAGCCGCGGTAAACACAAAGTCGAGATCACGTGACGCGCGCAAGTCGGCCATAATTTTTGCGGCTCGTCCCCGAAAATCCATTGTTTGAAAGGCGGAAAGTAAGAAAAAAAATGGGCGCCTTCACGCGGAGAGAAAGAGCGAGAGAGAGAGAGAGAGAGAGAGTCACGATCACTCGTACCCGGGGCTCATAAGGGCACGAGATTGGGCAACTCTCTCTTCAACAAAATCTCTTTCCTCTTGCTTCAATCCCTTTGCTTCAATGTGTCTGTATGTGTACGCGTTGATTAGAGGCTTCTTTACAACGCACACATTGACGCGCTCGATCGCAATTAGCGCCCTTTCACCTTCGCCTCGACCTTTACCTTCTTTCTCTGCCTTACACGCACACACGTGGGCTCTTAATATCGTCTCGTCGAGCTTTATAATCTCTCGTTCTCTCGTCTCGGTTACGTAAGGCGTTCGATAATATCGCCGCAGTGGGTGAGTCGCGGGGACTGCACGCGAGCCAATCTCACGCATGCAGCACATTTTACACGCAAAGTTGCACTTTCCTTTCGATTATTTTGCCGTACATTATGAGTTTATATAATGTGTGAAGCGCGTGTGGGCGAGGCTCGGTATAGGACTTGGCAGCTAAGCTCGGGAGGGAACGATTGGATGTGCACTCGGCGAGTCGGTTTAAGAGCGAGTGTTTTAGCTTCTGAACGCGCGACTACCAGGCAAATCATATTTATTGCGAAAATACCATAGAAAACTCGTTTGGAAATCTACTGTATCCTCGATCATGGACTATCGAACGATATAATAAATACTTTATCCTAAACGTACCTTTTTCTCCTTAAAAATGTACTAAAAGTTGCTCGCGTCTATAGGTAACAAAACTTACTTTCTCTCTCTATCTCTTTCTTTTTTCATTTCTATTCGGTTTTACGCGGAAAAATTACGACAGTTTTCTATTGTATTTTAGCACTCTTGCAATCGCCATGTACGCCATTCACGCCACGCTTTTACTCA
Organism: Megastigmus dorsalis; assembly: GCA_900490025.1. Taxonomy (NCBI): domain Eukaryota; kingdom Metazoa; phylum Arthropoda; class Insecta; order Hymenoptera; family Megastigmidae; genus Megastigmus; species Megastigmus dorsalis. The sequence goes on from UELU01146168.1 coordinate 9,793, forward strand.
TCTTTCAACTATATATATTAGTCGTAGTAAATACATCAAACTTCGATAAATTTTAACAATCTTTTATAATTTCAAGAGCCGTCCGACTTCTTATCCAACTAACATACGAGCGTATAGAGGAATACTCGAATTGCTCGAGTGTGACTTTGGTATATATATAGCTGATCCCGTTAAAAACATTACAAATTCGATTTAAATCTAAAATTCTTTCTATAATGATCGCCTACAGATTTTTTTTCGTTTCATGTATCACACTGTTCTTTTTTCTTTTTTGTTTTGTTTTACTTTTTTTTTTTCATAGAAGTTTCTCTTTAGTGCAAAAACCTAAACAATAAATACATATTTATATACTTTACAGAATTAGGATCGAATTTATTATCAAGCTTATCTTGACGCAATCGATCGTAATAAAAATTCAATTCTATCACTCAATCTTTCGATGATGCAACGTTAGTTTTATATAGTTGAACCTTAAAATCTACATCTATAATTTATATCCTTTATCTTAGTGTTATTTCGTTTTTACTCGAATAGAAAGCATTTCACGAGGTTCGCTTCATAAAAACTTGAAAAAAGAAAGGATTAAGCGAGTATTAAAGAATGGAGCTTTAGTTATCTCGTAGTCGTACAATGCATTACGATTAGTGACGAGCAAACTTCCCGCGTTGCTCGCTTGTTATATACATCTCGAATAAAACGTAAAGTATAACAAACAACCGGATAGGTTTATATATATAGTTTTAGAGCACAACCGCTCGAGTTTAGCTTTCTTTAGCAATCTCTTACAAACGGAGTCGATTAATCTTAGTTACAAACCAATCGCGCCTTTCTTTATTATACATACATATATATATACTCGCAATAGTTCGCAATAGGTATACAGAGTTGTATTCATCTCACATACACAGATACACGTACACATATGTATATAATTCTCCCTTTCGCATACACAGACTCTCGTATCACATATAACGCTGCACAATATACACGCGAATATAATGTGTACACCTATATTTATAAATACTTATAATACACAGACGCGTGCTATAGACATTTCGTTATATATACCGTGATTCGTCGTCTCGATGCTGTCTCGCTTTCGCGCATCGTTTTATACGAAAAATAATCGAGCCAACACCTCACCATTTTGGGAGTTCCTCGACTGTACATTCTTTATTTATATTTACAGATTGCAGTTCTCCCTTGCATTTGTACGCGATACACGCACACACACACACACACACACATATACGTTTATATACATTATAAGGTCGTATCTCGTGGCTACGATGGTGAGTATCTCTCGCGGAACTTAAACGCGCGCCTGCGTAATTTATGTACACTTTTACAGCTCTGCGACTCTCGCTTTCTCGCAGCGAACGTTAACTTCCTCTCTCTCTCTCTGTTTCATCTCTTTATTCATAAGGTATAGCCGAGGCGGCACTTTTACACCCGGTCTTTAATGCACATCAGCCCCGTTGAACGGCCAACCTGTTCCTCTTAACGGCGCGACTCGCACACCTGTGGATCTGCATATAGTCGTCGAGAGCGGAACTAGTGCGTACAAGTCTCTCCTTATGCGCGCGCATCACGCGGGCGAATGAAAAAACGTAAGCTTGCGCCTCGCGCTGGAAGGATCGAAGCTGACGGATAATGTACGTGGAGTCTCGCGGAATTTCGCGGAAGATATATCTGCGCGCGACATTCCCGCGGAGTGGGAGATACTTTGAGTCGAGCGAGATGACGATGATCGACGTTGCGGCTGAAACTATGCTTTTAATGTACCAGCTTCTTCGGAAACTATTTGTGGGCTTATTTTGTGGAATTTCGTTAAAATAATAATTGGGTGTGCGTGAGCGACGTTCTATCGATAAACATCGTATCCTTATAATCAGTACCTGCCACTCGAGAGCCCTCACAGTCCTTATCAATTCCACCGATTCACCGATACGCGACTTGGTTCTTCCTACCCTTTTTATCGCACCGGCATTACCGCAGCTGTACAGTTCCTTTCTCGCTACGAATCTGCATTAGTAATTAATGCGGTGAGCACGAAAAATACAACATTATATCAGATCGATCGAAGCCCGCGACGATAGGGAAAGAAATTCTTCGTCGAAGAACGCGTTGATTCGTTTCGATCTATGTACACACGATATACGGAAATACATTTCCGAGCGTTTCCATCTTGAATCGAACTAGAGAAAACAATACAGTTGAGGCGTAGCTGCAGTTAAAGGAGGGGATAACTCTTAAACAGCGAGGATATCGAACGAGAGGGAGCTGCAGTTGTTCTTCGTCCAGTCTGGCGAACGAATATACGTATACGTCGGGGGAGGAAAGCAAAGTATATCCGCGCATGCAGTGTCGTAAAGTTCGTACGCCGGCCCCTCGAATAAAATCGTTCCAATAAAGCTATAGGGTGGACTGGACTTGCGGCCGTAGCTCTGCGCGAGAGATGCATTTACTCACATCAGTTTTACCCTTAGACTCGCGGCTCTTATGTATTATCAATTCCACGCGATTCTCTCTCTCCCTGGAATCTATATATATATATATACACACTATTGCGCTCTCTCGGCGTGCATTATGCTGTCTTCTTTTATTTTCACGTCCAGCCGAGGGCGAAACAGCTCGGCCATTTCACTCCAGTAAAACTCGCATCTATATATGTATATATATATACGTGTATATGCTCGTCTACACGTATATAGCGACCTAGTGGTACCTACGTTCCTTTCTACGTGTGAGCAGCGCTGCAAGATTGCATTTTTGTCCGGTGTTTCATTAATTCGTTCGAGAATCTCTTCGCTTAATTGCGGCGTTGACTAGTTGAAACGCGAGATTAATTGTATATCGTTTCTTTCGCGTTTCATTTTAACATGGTTTTGCATAATAGCGTGTAAGAAGTTTTATATTGTTTCAAGTAGCAATTACCTTGTATAATGAGGATTATTAAAAAAAAATTTCATTGCAGCTTTAAAGAATTCTCGTTGGTCTATGAAAGCAGCTTTGAGCTTGAGGTACATACAACGTTGCTTTTTTTTCAAAACTCCAATTAGTTGTTACGGGGAAAATGGTTTTAGCACAAGCAAGTGGTTCTCTCCGCTTTGTTCCAATCGGGAAAGCACATTTATTATACACGTTCTTTTCTTTAGCGCCGCAAAACAATGCTCAAAGTATAATTTAAAGCTCGAGATTCGCGGTGAGGAGGAAACCCAAAAAAGGAAATGATGCCCTCTCTCAAAAACTTGACGCGCAAACTAAGTCGATACGTTTACAACGACAAAGTGCGTTTATAATCGTTCCTTTATACAATCCCACGAGTTTCATCATCTACGGCCTAGGTATATTAAACGCGCGGAACGAATAACCGCACTCGAGAAATCCCAGAGTGTGTTTCGGTATTATACGATAACGGAGTCGACTCGGAAAAAACAATGCAAGCGACGGAGGGAGTAATGAGGGTAAGCAAGGCCGCGAAATCGTGTTTCTCGAAGTAAAATCACTGGCTCGCGCATCAGGCTATTAAATGCGGAAAAGTAGCGGCGCCGAGGGTCGGTTGTGTATATAAAACAGCGAATGAAAAGAGCGCGGAGTTGCGCAACGGGTCTTGGATTATTATGCGCCTGATTCGCGTGGTTTATATGAACTTTACGCTCGTCTGAATGGGCAAAATGAAAGTTATACATATATATATACGCGCAAGTTTTAAATTGTCGGAGTGTACTTTCGGGGGTTATGCTGGACAGCTGCCCGCGGAGTTCATTCTAAGATAAAGTTTGCCGAGATTGCGATTAAAATGTTGATGCGAAGTTCCGGTATAGTTATTTTCTTGTATCTGTTGGTGTGTTAGAGTTTATTATTTCTATGGGGGAAAAAAAATAGAGTCTTGGCTGTATAGCAGAGCACCGAATCTTTCCGGCTTATTATGAAATTAATTAGTCACGAGAAGTTTGCCTTCTCGCGGGCGGCAAACATTTTGATTGCTATATCTATACATACACAGTTGAGGCTCATCCAGTTAATTATTTTCGAGATTCTGCGCGCAGTCCCACACACTCGTCAGCGATGCGCTATAATTAACTTTCTCCTACAGTTGCCTCGCGGCCAAAGAGTAGCAAAAGAAACGAGATCGAGATAAAGAAAGAGCTGCAATCTTATACATATATCCAGTAAAATATATATATAGCACGTATATAGAAATCGGTTATTACGAGTAGAACGAGTCGGGATCCAGTCAGGCCGAACCGAAAGCACCGGCGCAGGTTTATAAGCGAAACACGTAAGAGCGGAGAAAAATGGAAAATATAACGCTCGAGGCTCGTTTCTGTGCTCGTGGTATATCCGCTGCGCATGCAGAGAGCCGCGCGTTTATCATTCTTCGACTGTATCCCTTTTCCCCCGTCAAGCGATCCTCGATCGGCTATTCACGTCGCGAAACGCGCTCGCGGCTCGCCTCTTATTGCGATATTCCCCTCCAAGTTTACGCGGACTTTTATATATATATATATATACATCGGACTTGACAGATTTAATAATGGATGAGAGAAAGGAGGCGCTTTTAATGCACTAGTGCAGTCTGAGATTAATAGATTCGCATTATTGTTACCGACCTCTCTCCCTCCCTTGTTTTCTTCTTGCTCTATGGGGAAAAAGGAACAATCGCTTATTTGTATTCGCGGAAGTATAAAGCTGCAATTATAAGGAGCGAGCTTGCGATTCTTTGAAGAATTCAATGCTCTCGCCGCGGTCTATTATAAAGAAGCTTTACTTCTAATTCGAACGATATCGTAAGAAATAACTGTGGTCTCGTTGCGTGAAATTGTATTTTTATAGAAATCGCAAATCTCCTCGTAGTACGACTACAAGATCATGAATAAAATACGCGTAATTCACGAAAAAAATTTATACACACCAGCTAATTCGACCACGATTCCATTACAAAGCGAAGCGTTGCGCAGTATATAAAAATCATTCAAGCAGCTACATTAGTATATTTTAACAAAAGTGCTTCCTACGCTTTGGCGCGGTTAAAAAGGGTACTAATTAAGGATGCGCGCCGCATAAGCCGCGGCACAATGCCTCGGACTCGGAAGGTCCGCCGCAGCTGAAAGACGAGATAATTTCTCAGAGCGAGAGAGGGCTGGAAATACACACGCCGGGCGTTCGCATACACACGGGAGCAAGGAGGAAAAAAAAAAAAACGAGGAATAAGAGGGAGTAGGGGATGAAGGCTTAAAATGCAAATGGCGGTGGGGGGGGGGGGGGGGGGGG
>UELU01146168.1:15089-105511 GCA_900490025.1 Megastigmus dorsalis
GGTGGGGGGGGGAGAGGGGGAGGAAAAAAGGTAAGGTCGATGCCGCAGCGGCGCTGCTGCCGCTGCCGTTGCGGTTCGGCGACGCGCGAAATTCTATTTGAGGGTAGGATATCGCGCGGGACGACGACGCCGCCGCAGTCTCGTTGAATTTAAATGATAATTAAAGCGCCACGGGGGTGGAATGTAGACGGGGAAGCTTCGGGGGGAATTGATCACGTATACCGGGAACCACGGGACTGCGAGGTGACTCTTTTTTTTTGTTGCCTGCGTACCGCGGCTGCAGCTTTTCCGTCGCTGTCGTTCGAAATCGTTGAGCTTTTATAACGAGTCATCGCGGACGCGACGGTTTGGAAATTATTGTGCAATTGTGGCTTATTGTGCGTATTGCGCTGATGTTGGTTACCGTTGCGAAATGCATTCCTTACGCGATGCACTTTTTTTTTCCCCGATAGCGTTGGTCATACGCAATTGCTTCCACCAAAGTTGTAATTTACAATGAATATGCATAAAGTTCTCTCATGGATACTCTCGAATAGATTGACAGTACAACATTCGACAGCTGTTGCATTGGCAGAAAGCCTCTATCGTGGTATAAACAATTTAATTTATACGCTTCTCCACGAGCCTTTCCTCCTAATTTCTTTTCACTCTTCCACCGCATCGACTTTATATACGCACGACAGCGAAGAATATACGCTCCCGCGAGAAGCTGCTGATAATAGAAAAATCTCGTATGATTTTGATGGGGGGAGCGTTATCGAGTCTCCGTTAAAAGCGGATCATTGTTCCATAAATTTCGCGGTTGAATTTTATCTCTCGTGCGGGGAAATAGCTCGCTCGGCGCGAACAATGCGCGACCAGTGTGTCTCTCCTTCTCTCGGCCGTTGATATTATACGAATGAGCGATGGGCTATCGGAGGGTGGAGGTGAGAGCTCGTTTCTTTTTTTTCTCTCTTTCTTTTCCCTCGCTATCGTCCTTTTGTCCGCGCCTCAGTTCTCGACTAGGTTGTCGAGACAGATATTCACGTGGGTGGGGGAGTCGCGTATAAAGTAACTTGCTGACCTTTGTTTCACGCGTCGCGAGCGACATTGTCCGTTATACACACAAAAGGCCCCAGTTACCCGAGTTATACATACTTTATAATCTCGATCTGACGGCACCGAGCTGCCGGTTATTCTGGCAAAACTTTTTTTTCTTTCTTTCTTTCTTTCTTTTTTTTTTTTCTTGCCTTTTTCGTTATTGCGACTGGAGATATCGTCGCGTTGTAATCCGGTACGAGTTGAATTCAGATTTATCTTTTCGTGTTTAAATAAGTTTTTTGTATACCCGCGTGTCCCTATCGCGATGACCATTTCTCAAACGTTTTCGAGGCGTGTTTTCTAACTGCAGATTCGAATGGCCCACGTGCAGATCATCTCTTTTCAAAGGATATATTTTATACTCGAACGTTAGTTCGAATAATCCGGTGGGACTCAACAAGTAGCGTATAACATACATCCGGAGTGAAGAGCTTTATAAAGGGTTTGGATCCGGGAATGCCTACAATTTGGTATTTTAGTAATTAATCAGAATATACTTATCGAGATATAGCGATCCGATTATCGATTCCCATGCGCTATATTATAAAGTTTTCAAGCGATAACGGTAATTCAGTCAAGACGTGTACTGCGTTCGCAACTGGGTAGCAAATGGAGAGGCTCGTAAACCGTACTTTTTGGAATATCATTTACCGCTCTCTCTCTCTCTCTCTCTCTCTCTCTCTCTCTCTCTCTCTCTTTCAAAATAAACAAACAAAATTTACAACAAATGTACATCCCGATAATATATGCTCAACGTTTGCGATCAATATCAAGATGCACTGAGAATATTCAAAAAGATCGATGTATTATTCCACCGAATTTAGTATGAATCTATATATTCTATGCTCAAACTGATCAAAAGATCAAGAATCTCGTCTCGAGTATAGAGATATGAGCAAAGTACCCTCGATTATCGATTGCCGTTCGCGATCTAATCGTCGGAGCGCATCCCCCCTCCGCCTCCCCCCTCTCCCCATATAACTGCACACAAGAAGGCAAAGTATATATATAAAAAAGTTTCTCCCCATTGGGCGACGGGTCGCGCGACCATACATCACACTTAGGAGCGTATAAATAATAAAAACTTATCGCTGTATTCCATCGGAGGACTTCATTTCCCGTGACCGGCCTCTCCTATGTACACATACGCATTGTGCCACAGTGTCTATAGAGCGCGCGCCGCGTGTAAATAGAGCGTCGCCACCGCCGCCGCGGTGAAAGTCAATTTTATCACGGTATACGCTCTCGCCACTTCCCGCGTAAAGACCAAACCTTCCGTCTGTACTATATACACAGAGAGAAAGAGAGAGAGAGAGAGAGAGTGTGTGGGTGTACGTCGATGTATAAAGTGGAGACAAGCGGCACGGACACGCGTAAGATTGATTCGCCGATCGAAGGAGAGGAGAACATACATGCGGTGTACGAGTGTGCGAGAGAGTCGTGTTGCACAAAGGGGGTGGAAGTGGAGCTCGCGGCTTCTATCGGTCTCGGAATCGAACGCACACCGTTGTGGCAACTGAATGAAAGGCCACGAGGAAAAGAGAGATAGAGAGAGAGAGATATAGAGGTACCGTCGAAGGTCTCGAGGAGGCGAGACACTTTGTCAGCGTCCATCTCGGCTTGACCTCGTCTTAATTTGAGGCTAACGTTGCTTCTCTCTCTTTATACTCCTTCTCGGTGATCTTCTTTTTTATTTTGCCAAGCTATATATGCGCCTCGGCGCTCACGTGAAAAATAGGAACGTTCTCCTGTCGCGCGTAAATCGTTGAATATTTAATAGAATCGAGAGAGGGTGTGATTGTTTATGCTCGCTATGGACTATAGTTCGTAATTGTGATTTGCGATTTGTCGGTGCACGTGATTTCCGCCGCGATAATGCGATGGCTTCGGCTCTGCGTTCTATTATCGATTGCTTTTTATATAGAAAAGAGCTTTTGCTTAACTTTCACATTCGAGTATGAGTGGGCTTGTGTCGAGGTGATTTCGTGGATATATAAGTGATCCATCCATCTTCTAAATAGTGTAGGTATTTTTCATTCGAAAACCTTTTAACGAGTAAAATTTTTAAATTTATACCATTTAGCTTGAAAAAAATTTGAATGAATTATGAATACGAGGTATTGATGTCAAATATGAATGGCAAGAAGAAACTTGATCTAATTATCGCATAATCGTCATTATACTATGAAGTATTGTAGCTTTTAAGTTGTTAATAATGATGTGGTATTTCTACTTATTGTTCTTCCATGTCTTAAATACTGTTTCGTAGAAAAAGTTCATATTGACTGTATATATATATAAATAAGTTCATTTAATGTTACACGCAAAAACCTTAAAAATACTCAACGTTTAATTGTTCATTTTTACCAAATGAAAGCTACCGCTTGATGTTCTTTTACTGAAATTTTCAGTTAGCACAAATTATTATCGATTCTGCAAACACATTTCTTGCTAAGCAGCAGGCCTGTGCTTACGTTAATTGCAAAAATTACTTAATAAAGTGAAAAAAAAAAGAAGAAAAGCAGCCATATCACCTTGAAGTAAAAGCTGACTATAAACTACTTTAGAATCGACCTCGAAACTACTAAATGTCAATAAACTTAGAAAACACAAGTAAAATTTAATAACTTTTCATAAATCATCGGAATAAAATCAGCGAGAAAAAGAAACACAGTTCCACTGTATACATGTTTTTCGCGTCGGTGCAACGGAGGCAAAGTTCCACGCGGGGGACATGTCCGCCAAGGGACGCGAGATCTAACGGTGAGTGAGAGATTTTCCGTGTACTCACACACACACACACGTAAATATGTTTGCGTATTCGTTAACAGGAGGACGAAACGGAGTAAGACGAACAACGACGCGGCGCAAAGGAGGATCGCCAGATTAGTCGGGGAATTAAGGTGGACGTTTCTCGGACCTTTCGGGACTATCCTCCATGATTCTCCCTCTCTCTCTCTCTCTATCTGTCCGCAGGTCTGCGGAAAGTTACGTATTCCCAGGTTTGGCACGTGGGCGGCGGCGGAACAATTCCTTCTTTCAGCGGATCCCTGCGCGTGTTTTTTTCTTTTCAATTGAGGAAATTGCCTTCGCGCTTTTCACGAGCTTAGCCTAACGGAGGGAGGTATGGGGAAGAAGACGAAGAAGCCTATTATTTTCCGTGTTTATGGACGGTTTTAATGCCTTGTGTCGAATGAAGTACGGAGAAAAAGCAATTTTCAAGACAGAATGCAGGTGATTCGCATAATTATGCTTTTCAACCCCGCGTTCGACTTCGTTGTTGGGTTACTTTTTTTTTCCTTTCTTTTTTTTTCTCCCTCTCTAATGCTAATTCTGGCGTTACGGGAGCGAAGCTCAAGCTTGGCCTGTTTGAAAGGCTCGCGTGTCGGAAAAGCTTTACTTTATCTTTCACTTTTCGCACGCAAAATACACTTTAATTATTTTGAATTCTACTGTTTCCTGTGAACACGATACAAAGCTGAACCCACATATATACCATTTGAAATAATCGAGCAGCAACGAATTCACATCAGCGGCGGTGTGCGATTCGAAGGTCTCGCGACAGATTTAATCAGACCACGAGCTTTATTTTCACAAACAAAGTAACCGATGGCAGCTGCATATCTTTTTTCAGAATATATATTCCGACATTTAAAAGCGAGGGAATTCAAAAGTTTAATATTTCCATTTGAATTTTCTTGGAAAGGTCGTCATTCTGCATAGGTGTATTGAGTGCTACAAAAAGAGCAAGGAGTAGAGAAGAAAAATCTAGAATAATATTCAGTGCGATTCTATACATTATTAAGGCGGCCTTTATAGGTGAGAGAAAGAAGGCAAAAAAAGAAAGATAAATTATCCGCGCGCAGGTTGGAAATACGAATCGGAAGCGACGGGCGATTATAGCTTCGCACAATAGAAAGCGAATCGAAAGCAGCGATTAAATGTGTATATCACCTTAGGAAGAAAGAAGAAGAAGTAGGAGGAAAAGAGGGAAAGAAATAAAAAAAAAACACTACTATGGCGTTTTATGGAGCGATGACGGGGGACGGGGGCAATTTTCTTTTACGACCATCACTGGTTTTCCACTTTTCTCAATGTAACTCAGTCGTGCCTATGATATAAAATTGCATTAAAATTAAATTGCCTTCAACTAAAATTTCATGTGTACGGCTTTTATCACCATACCAGTGGCTTTATCGAATTTTATTCGGAATTTTTATTGCGACGGTGGAGTGAGACGACATGCACGCGCCGCGCGCGCGTCTGAGCGAACAACTAAAATTGAATAACGTATCATTTAAGTATCTCGCTATACGATTTTTCCCGGCAGATTTCGCCAGATTCCGCACACACCTCCCGTTGTTCCAATGGGATTAAAAAGCATTTGTTTTCAATTCGGCCTTATGCTTGTGCCGAAACAAAATTAGTAAGTAGCGATCATTTTTCCCGTACAGTTTTCCGCGTATACACGCTGAAAAATACGGAATTTCATATAAAAGTCAGCTGCATAACGGTTGTTACGTGCCTTCATGCGAAACAGTCACGTATAACTGTACATTTTCATTACGATAAAAACGTTCGGGGGGGAAGAGGAGGAGAAACGCGAAATGCGCCGCGGAAAAATATATGGCCATTGCAATTTCATTTTTGTTAAGGTATACGACGATATTGCCCATGTATGCAAAATCCGGGACGTGCAGCCGTCGCAGCTTCGAAAACAACTTCCACGTGCGAGATCTTCACTATGGCTGCTATACATTAAGCATATAGCGTTCAAATACACGGTAAACAATAAAAGCTATCAACTGTCAACTTTTACCAGCGCAACAGACATTCCTGTCGCTGCGTGCATTTTGTCACGTGATTAAAAGCAATACATATATATATAGGGTAGAGGGGAAAGAAGAATCCAATCAAAATATCGTATTACCGCGCGTGAAAAAAGCGAACAAACGATATGTCTCTCCGTCTCTCTCTCTCTCTCTATCTGTGTCTAAACTTGATCCCCAATATCCCATTCGCATTTTCAAACGACCCTCGAAACTGAAACGTCCGGCATTTACGTATAGCGGCGAGAGAATGAAAGAACTTCTCTCTCCCTCTCTCTGTTTCGCAACTACGAAAAAGGGGGAAAAATGGAGGTAGAAAAGGGGGCTAAAAGGTAAAAATGTAGGTTTCAATACCGTTCATCCCGCGTTTCCTTTCTTTATATAAAATCGCGCGATATACAGTGTAGACAGCGCGAATATCCGCAACTGTGTGATTATTCTATATGCATTTATAAATGTAAAATAGCATATCCGGCGAATGTGTGTTTTAAGTGTGTAAGCGAGTATATTCTTCACCGAGTTCCTATTCTTATCTGACACGTGTACAATTAAACAGCTATTCGCGATCTTCCTTCGATTATAGTTGTACCTCTTTTTTGTTATCCTATATGCGAACGCTTTCTTATTGTAATACTTTGCCTTGGTCTGTACGGTTTATTTACGTTGTATACGCATATATCTGTTAGTATTTGCAGAAGTGGCAAAGATCATTTGTCCCTGTCACTGTGTACACGGATCGTATCCGATTGCGTCCTTTTGGCAGGCAATAAAGTTACAAGGCGAGCTTTATTCGCCGATCTATTTAAAGATCGCGTGTCTATTTTTATCGAAGTGAATCGGGAGAATCCCTATAAATTATACTGTCGAAAGTCAGCCCACATTCAATTGGTTTGAGAGTGGAACGAAAGTACAATCGTCGAAAAAAGAAAAGATCGCTGGATCCGCACTTCGTACTAATTAAACGCATCGCCCTCATTTATTTTTGGATAATTATAAAGTTGAACGACACGTTTCTCCTACGGCGAGTGCTTTAAAATCATTAGTCGCCAACTAAAATCCACATGCTTCGTGTCGATTATCCTACCCGACTCGGCTCATTAAAACTTTTGCGAAAAACTTGTCCTTCCCTACCACCGTATTCTTTTTTTTTACCCCTTTGAGAAAGTCGATGTCATTTTCTCGTGATGAAACTAATTAGGTGGGATCCCCGAATTATATTATAACGCACTTGTCCAACGATTAACAAACGTAAATTCGTAACGATGAGTATTGATTGGATTAACATTATAGTTTTTGAGCCTGGGAATTTCAAATCATATTCCGTCGTGTTACAGACGCCTACTACCGAGAGAGAGAGAGAGAGAGAGAGGAAGGAGCAAGAAGAAGGAGCAGCAGAGTTGATCAGGCATGCAGGAAGGCCGGAGGGAGAGAAGGAGGGAGGTCGGCGCGTCTGAATATTTGATGCGCAAAACTCTCACGGAAGTTACAAATCGCTGAAAAAACAATCAAGCGTGGTGCGCGCGCGTGCAGAGAGAGAGAGAAGGAGAGTGAGTGGGAGAGAGAGAGAGAAAGAAAATTCGCAAACTTCGCCCATATCCATTTCCGCGATGTACATCGTATTTTTCTTCTCAGCCTGTCTCTCTCTCTCTCTCTCTCTCTCTCTCTCTCTCTCAACTTTTCACTCAAAAAGTTTCCCAGAAAGAGAGCGCGAGAGCGAGAGCGAGAGAAGTAGCGTCCCGTCAACTTATACTACAAATTTCAGCTCTATACGCGTGGCTCTATCGCTCTTTCCATTATAAAACAAAAAAGATCTTCCCCTCCGACTTCTGCATTCCCATACTACTAACAGTATTGCAGCTATGTTCCATCTCCGTGTCTCTCGGATGCAAAACGACTACAACTACAAGCGGTTATGACCATATCGGAGAGGGTGGGTGCACGTGAGCGGGTAAAGCACAGCTGTCGCGCATAAGGCTCGCGCCAGGACATTCCCTCGGTCAGCAGGACAGAGAGAGAGTGAGAGAGAGAGAGAGAGAGAGAGAGAGAGAGAGAGAATTGAACATTTGGCATGTACAGGAGGACAGCTAGCGGAGACGCGCATCGCTGCTCTGCATGCAGATGGGGCTTTGTCGAGGGAATTCGCGCGCTCGGACTTGTGCCTCGCTTCTTCTCTGTCGCTTTGACCGAGCGCGAGTTGCCCGACTGCTGTTCTTTACATTCGACCATCGGGAATGTGATAATGGAATGCGCCGTCATATATACATCACGTGTATATCGAATTTTGACAATGTTATCGGTGGAAATGTTGAATTTTGAATGTAAGATGATGTACAGATTAAACAGTCTATTTTCCTATGATATAAAGCTTCGCGAGTGATCCTGAAAATTCCCCGCTATATCGACCAGAGCTTATACCTATACATTCGTCCCAAAGATATAACTTACTCGCGAGAAAAGGAGCCTTTGCACTATACGACTAGAGAAATAGAAAGATCCCGAGCGGAATTCTCGCACGACAAAACTAACTTGTTTCGGCGCGTCCCATCGCGCAGTGGATAATACACGGTTCGCGGAGACGAGCGGACGCAGAAGGACGAAGTGGCGTCCGCGCGCGCGATCGCAGAGGACAGGACACGTATAATGGGCCGAAAGGACTCGACGGCTCGGCATCGCGCGCCTCTCTCAGGCCTAATGGCACTTGAATCATGCAGTACACGTATATATGTGTATAAGCTATTGGTCGGTCGTGTTCGACCAACCGATCGATACACCATACCTGCGATGTGTGTATGTATTATAGGTCTTGTTATTCGAGGGGCAAGGACGATATTCGCATTGGAAATTGCGCGACGCGCGAGACGCGGCCACACATCGACAAGTGGAGAAAAGTGCACACGAGGAAAGGGATGATAATTGAGTTATAATTATCGCGGCCACGGCGATCGCTAACGAGCTGAAAATCCTTCGAAGCAGCGGTCGCTAATTAGCCCGCGAAAATGTATAAGCGCTCGCTCGCTCGCTCGTCCTGAAACTCTTGAAAATTGAATAATAGCTTGCGTGCATCGCTGATGCTCTTTTTACCCTGTTCTCGGCGTCGCTTCGTCTCGTGCATTTTCTCACCGCTCGCCGGAAAATGCCTCACGAGCTTTCGTTGTAATATTAGATTGGGGGCTTGTTTACGAGGGTAAGCAGTTTTTATCTTTGAAATGGGGTAACCGGCTCGTCGCTTTTCGACAGGAATCGAATTTTCTAGGGAAAATTATTCGAGTGAATTAGAAATTTTGCAATTTAAACCAAAGGCTTGGTCAAAGCTGACGGATACAGATTTCGTATAAAAGTAGAAGTGCGCTGTGCGCGTTCATTAGCATACACTCGACAGAAGCTAATATAGAATAGCGAAAAATTAAAACGGAATTTAATTGCCAAAATCATGTCAGCACCAAAACTACATTTTAATACAAGTACGATATTTAATTGTCTTTTTGATATAGCTATTGTTCATCAAATAATCGTTTTTATGAAAGATTCACTTTTCTGCCTGATATATGTACGTGAAAGCGAGAGATTCGCGAGATGGAGTTTCTTTTTGAAGCACTTTCCTTTATAAGATCGTGGGAAAAACGTTTAGGCTTTCATAAAACGTGCCGCGAGCAGCAAGTAGAATGAATGTCTGTCGGGAAGTATATTTTAATGACATATGCAGCAAGAAATAGGGGCGAAATTTATGATTCTGGCGCTCTTTGCCTTTTTCTCTTTCGGTAGTCCTCCTTTGAAATATACCTAGTCTGCATTTCACGCACGGTCGAAGAAAATTTTAATCTATCTAGAGAATTACCGCGTTTTCATCCAAAAGATCTCTAGCTCTCGATAAGATTTTGAATCGTGTTGAGCGAAAAAGGACTCGATCCAGCGTATAATCAAATAACTAATCAAATTTAATATCGCAGCGCCAAGGCGATCCGTCACATTCTTCACGTATTCACTTATCGCGATCGTATATAAAACTCGTTTTATCAAGGGGATGGTCGTGTTAGATTTCATCGGAAGTGGGTCGATCGAAAGTAAAAGCTAAACGGCTGCAAAGCCAAGCCAAAGCGACTTTTCATCTCTTCGCTATGGGCCGCGCGCGGGAGAGAGAGAGAGGCTCGCATCCCCCGCCCCACAAATCGCCAAAAAGGAAGAGGACCGCTCAGGAGTGAAAAACTGCAAGCCGATAGTCATCGTTTTCCACAAGGCGCTCTGCATCTTAACGAGGTCGAACTCCTTCTCGTAGTCAGGCGATAGACAAGCCAAGAAAGAGAGAGAGAGAGAGAGAGAGAGAGAAAACTATGGGATCAGGGATACGCGACGAAACTTTCTCAGCCGACCTTTACTTAGACGGCGTTGGCAAGTCGAAAATCTCCGCGCGCCACTTACTCTCTCTCCACATTCCCCCTACAGCCATAGTCGAGAGAGAGTCTGGAAAGTTTGGCGAACGCCTGCGGCTAGAAGAATGCGGGCGAACGAGAGCGAACGTATAATCTTTCTCCCTCCCACTTTTTTCCTCTCTCTCTCTCTCAGCTCCGTCTTCTCTCTAGCCCCTTGCCTTTTTTTTTATCGGTATAAAATACGAGTTCCGGCTGCTTTTTGATGCATCCGGTGTGG
Organism: Megastigmus dorsalis; assembly: GCA_900490025.1. Taxonomy (NCBI): domain Eukaryota; kingdom Metazoa; phylum Arthropoda; class Insecta; order Hymenoptera; family Megastigmidae; genus Megastigmus; species Megastigmus dorsalis. The sequence continues at coordinate 25,643 of UELU01146168.1, forward strand.
CTCACTAGCAGGATTTACTGGTTCACTCTTGGGAGAGCTCCGACGATAATAAAACTTTGGCGCGCGACTGGATATACAAAGGTGGCGTACGGCTCATGCGCTCCTCGACATTATTTTTACAATCGTCAAGCAAAGTTCGTTCCCGCGAGCAGTTATAGCTATTTCTTAAAATGCACCTTGTGTTCAATCATTTCTCTCTGTCGCTCCATCGGTTTCTCCCGAACGGAGCAGAGCTTTTAAAACCGCGCGGCATCCCAAATCGTTGAATTACTTTTAAAAAAAGCAGCCCTCGAGTCTGATCTCTATACGAAGCTCCGATTATCATATACGGAATCCTCTCCCGCGGCACTGTTCCGCTTAAAAAGCAAACAAAGTCTCCAGCGACTATTTCAATCAAAGCAAACATAATCCTAATCCGAGCCCCACTGCGAATCTCGAGACCTGCGTATACAAATATACCTGTATACCATCCACCTTTTATAGCCCTCGAGCAAACTCCGCGGATAAAGTAAAGAGCGCAGGAGAGAAAAAGGAGGGGGCACGGCCCGGGAAAACAATTGGAAAGATCCTTCTTCTCGTCTGTGCGTATGAGACTGCATCGTCGTGTGTGTGTGTGAGCGCTGCGCGTTTTCACTTTAGCTGGCTTATCGGCGCGTGTATATATACATACGTGTATCGCAGTCGAAGGATTTCAAGGAGCGATCGCGCTTATATAAGCCGTGCGCTCTACATATATATATATACACGCCGCCGGAGACTGGGTATTTATGGTTCAACGACCCCGAGGCGACGACGACGACGACGTTGCCGGCGTGCGATTCCCTCTTTATCGTTATCTCTCTCTCTTTCTCTCTCTCGTATAGCCGATGGCGTGTGCGCGTGTTTATACAGCCCTGAATGCATGTATAGAGTTTCTTTCATTCGTCCGTTGCGATCCCCGGTGCGAATGTGTAGCGACGAACGTCTCGGCGGATATTTTGCATTACTTCGCGCTTCCGCTAGTTTTGGTCGAGTAGCCCGCTGCAGCGAAGCTCTTCTTTTTTTAGCCTCAGACTTCTTCGGCTTGATATTAAAGAAGTTTCGGTGCACGAATGTGCGTGCATAGGACACGGGAGAAAAAGTGACCGATGATGTCGGTGGAAAGTCGCGTATAGCTGGGAAAAAGATTTCGCTGCAGCGGAGAGTTTGAAGTAGGATTTGGCGGCGTAAGGACTTTGCGGATTCTCGGCAAGCGGATATACGTATATACCAACGCTCGAGGTCTCGTTATAAGTTCCACCGCACTCGCTTCGCTTTCGCTCGATCTATGTAAGAAAATAAAAAAAAAAAAAAAAAAAACTACAAGTTCATAATTTATCTTTTATTTTTCGTTACAGTGACTGTATAGGGCTTCGAAATCGAATCAAGGCATCGCTTCGTTTTTTTCATAGCTCGCCTCTTTACTGCACTGCGATCGCATAAACCGCTATCGGACCGAAATGACGTTATAAACATTTATATCGCGGATAACGTAATCAGGACAGGGCTCGTGTAACGTCATTTCTACTTTGTGTCAATCTATGGGCTTCGCGGTTAGTTTATCTGGCGCATAGGATAGCGCACACAATTCGATCGCTCGTGGTGATTCAATCGATAGCTTCTACGCCTCTCGCTAGTACCTTTTTCCTCGAATGAATAACGAGACCTTTTACCTCGGCGAGTTTTTAGAAAATCCACAGTTTTTTTTTGTTTCTTTTTATTGGGCGTGATGCCGGCCGCGAGATAGAGAAAAGAAGCTCCTTCGCTGCGAGATTAACGACCTCTCCCACGAGATGGAGGCGAGAAAAACCTCGCGGAAAAACCCGAACTGCCGCGAACGATCAGCGCGAACACCGCAATTTTTACTCGCTGCATGCCGCCTATCTCGGTGCAGCAGCTATGTTCACCAAACAAAAAATATACGAATACACGTCTCTTAACCAAATATTGTCCAGTTTCGCTATATATATATATTCTATACATAAGGAATAAAGAACGCGTTCACCCGACGACCGTCAGTTCCTCTCTCTCGCAAGAAGAAATGAATTCTTTTCTTTGTCACATTTTTTCCGTCCTTGAATCCTTTTAGACTATAGAGAAATGGTACGATATCACGAGTAGAAATTCGAGCGCGCGCTACAGTTTTTTTTTTCTTATCCCCCGTTACAAATGATCTCTAATCTTGATAACGTTGGCGCGCACAGCGGCGATATAAACGATAACGCCCGTCATATAATCCGCAGAATGTTTGGCGAATGGTTAAAGGTGTTTTAGTTCGCCGGAGCGGGACAAACATGATTATACTTATCGGCGATAAGCTCGATAAAGATTGTCACAGAAAAGGGGTGGTTTAATCTAATCTAGACCGAGAGATCGCGCGACTTGTCCGATATTTCTTTCTCTCTATTATAGATTTTGTTTGCTTTTTTGTCCCGTTATTATAACTATATATACTCGTAGTTGCTAAACGTATGAAGACTTTATCGAACTAACCGTAAATACACTAATTAAACGAGACAGGCTTTATCATTAGGATCGCGTACGTATCTATCTAGGGATCGATTTCTACTCGTGATAAAGTTCGTTGAATCAGCAGTAACGGGGGCGCATGTTCCTCTCGGTGTTACATAATAAAGAGCCGAGAAAAACTGGAGCTTCTCCCGCGAGGCCATCGAAACTCTTGCGAATGATGAAGACAGCTGTGAATGTGAGCGTGAAGCGTTGGCGGCGGATGACGATGACGATGATGATGAGCTAGACGGACTCTCGATCTCCTCTCTCTTTTAAAGGTGACAACAACAAAAGGTTCGCCGGGTGGGCCGATGCTAGACTTGCGTGACCTGCGTCACCGTGTGGTTCGTCGCCGTGTTCCCGTTGTTGTTCTCGGCGTGCAGAGGGACGGGCAGCCAGTGTCCCAGCAGTTTCCACCGGCAGAACAGCTGATTGAAGGTCATGCGAAACTGACGGCTCATCGTGCAGTACAGGATGAAGTTGATGGCGGAGTTTATCAGGGCCAGTATGTCCATCGCCTCGCCTGTAACACGCACAAACAAGTGCCGATGTGTTTATTAGTATGCTCCTCTACGAACCTTTTATATGACTGGGTCTTATAAAGTTTTTGATGGCGTTTACGACAGGGTAAATGCCATTGGATTTTAAGCGAGATTTTCTGGGGAGGGTTCAAGTATGAGTTTTGACGGATACGTCAGTGTCTATAATGGATAACAATTATTATTGTAGGATCGAATATTCAACTACTGACAGCTGACTCGAATGCATCTAATTGAATTTTGTTTTTATGAAATCATGTTTTGTATAGGTTTCGAAAATAGCGGTTGATTGAAATGCTAAAATTATATGATCAAGATATGGTAATTTCTTTTAATGAATTTTCTTTTACTGGGATTTCACATGGTTCTTATACTGGTTATTATTTCATTTAAATATATTTTATACGAAAATAAGCATATTAGGACAAAATATAATAATTGCATTGGTATAGTTCAAAATATTTATAGTTGAAAGGTTTTGAACAAAAAGTTTTATAGAGTGTGTCAAGATTGTTCAACCTTTGCGAAGCTTTTAAAGTTGTTCTTAAATTAAGCAATTTAAATTCATTTCGATGCAGTCATAAGCAACAGGTTTTACTGGACCTTCAAAATGTGAAAGCTTTTATTAATTTGAAGGACTTATGGTCTTCATAAAGTAGTTCGTCATAGTTGGATTCTTTACTCTCTAAATTTCAAGCAGTGACTGAATATCCACTGCGAACCTGTAGTGGATATGCACTGGTATGACATCAGTGGATATGCACTGTGAATCAGTGAATATCCACTGATTCACGAGTGCACATACACTACTTCGACTAGCTATAAGAAGGTCACTCCGAGAAAGTGAATAGTCACTGCTTGAAATTTAGAGAGTATATTAGAAGTGTGTAGATAAGTGTTTATCACATTATAATATATGCGTTACTTTATTGTATCTAATAAATGTAATAATTGTAAAAATTATATTATACATAAAACTATAAATAAAAATTTATATTATAAATGAGGTGTCATGAAACTAATAGAATAAATCCTGTACTGCCAGTCAATAATTGACACGAATTCACTCACAAAATTTAAATTAACTTTACCTATCGTTATATTAATAGGAATAGTCTGAATTTTAAAAGACAGACGGACTTTTAATGATCATTTATACCTACAGGCTAGTAGAGTTTCCTATAATATGCACAAGTTATTAATGTTAAATTTCTAAAAATACAAATGCCTATGTAAAAACTTCATAAGCGTATCTAAATAATAATTGTTGATATTATTTCCTAATATATTTCACAGGTAATTCATCGATCGTCGATAAACGAAAATACACCGCTATTTTACGACCAATTAATCCTTATTAAATTAGCACTTTTGCCCACGTAAATTACGTTCGAACAGAGCAGCAAACTGCACACGCACGAGAGTCAAGAGACACATTATGCATTGACCTCGTAACGAGCTTCAAACAGTCCAAAACTTTTATCGAGAGAGAGAGAGAGAGAGAGAGAGAGAGAGAGAAGAGAGAGAGAAAGCTTTTGGACAACTTCTAAACTAATTGTGCATTGCGTGCAGCGTCGGCTAGAAATTTGCGTCTATGAGACATTACCCGCGAGTGTGCAGCAGTAGAAGTAAACTTTTCGAATTAAAAGTTAAGCTGGCAGGGCGGAGCTGCAGTGGCGCGATGGTCGCCGTCGTTACACAGCTACAGTTGGGCCTTATATAGTCTGTATACCCATGCGAAAGCGCGGCGCGCGGAAGCTAACTGTTTTTAAATTTTCACAGGGAATTGTTTCTATCCTGCGCATTCAAGGTAAACACGTTTCTCGCCTGAAACTATTATATACACAGTGAGCCGAGGAGAGTTTGTCCGAAGCTTCAAAGCCACTTTCCGAGCTGGCACGTTTTTTTTTTTTTCGAAAAAAAAAGAGAGAATCCTATTTTCCGCGCTGCTTCGGCTTACGAATGTATTTCGCTGTGCGACGAAATTTAAAGTCTGTGACTGTTGATGTTTGGGGTCGAGCGGTTCTGTCGGTGTGACCTTGTGTGGGGTATATCGTAATCGATCGGTTTCGTTTTTTCGCCAGACATTAATTGTGAATGGAAATGATGCATAGGTCGCAAGAGGCAATCTAATGGAATGCTATAAACAAATTTTCAGCCTCGAGTATAGCGCGCGCTTTTATAATTTATTTATTAAAAAGGGCTGGCTTTTCCACGGCCGGCGAAATACGATATCCGATGTCCGAGCATATTCGGCCAAAACGGCGAAAAACACTTCTATAAATCTTTCCTTTTTTTTCCCCAAAAAATAATGCAATTTCATCTGATTCATCGGGTGTATTGATTTGGACCCGCGAAAACGCGGAGCTTCGCGGTGGTATTTGAATCATTCAACGCTATTTATAAGCAGATAGGAAATTCTCAAGGCAGAGGGAAAAAAGTGGCCATCAGCTATATACGAGAGAGCACGTGTGCATGATTTGTAGACGTAATACACGGCATTAGCTTATACTACGCCCGTCTGTGTGTGCGTGTGCGTGTGTGTGTGTAGCTCTGTATAATACCCATAATTTAAGTGAAATAAAAAAGAACTTGGCCGGGAAGTTACATTGAGCGGGCAAAAGTTCCAATCTTAATCCTAAAACTCGCGAGCGTAACAGCTAACAAAGTTTTTCGATCTGTTATAATAGAGATGAATCTACTCGTGTTGGTAGTGGACAAAACGCTTTTTTGCGATCCGAATTCAACGGATAGTTCATAGCGTCGTAGCTTAAATCTGGAAATGCGCCGAGATATATCTTGTGCCAATGGATAGTTTATGTTGGCCCCAGTGCTTAACTTTCTGCTTAGGTGGGAAAATTCTTTATTTTTACTATTCCACGCTAGCTCTTATCGCTCAAACTTGTCTAACGACTTTATTTCTTTATACTGCATGATATTTTATAGACAAGTGCTAAAACTTTAAGCAATTAGAATTCATGTTATTCAGTAGCAGCAATAAATTGTAATGAAACGAATGTATTACGATGGGATCTCAGTCAGTTTAAACTCAGTGAAAGGCAGATAAAATGTATTCAAGTGAAATGGACAGGATGGAAATTTTAAAATCCCAAAGACTGAGGATAATTAAATGAACCTTCAGCTATGTTAAACCCCTGACAAGTTGACGCGAGTTGTCTGTGCGCATTACCGATAATACGCTAATCCACTTTAAAGAAAATCCATTTCGAAAAATCTTTTTTGACAGCACATCCTCTGAGATCCTGTCACAAACTATATATACCAGTACGACGGAATTAATAAATTCTAAAAAACAAACAAGCTCCATTATATCGAATCCCTTACAACGAGTGTGTAGAGATAGTGCAGTAGGATATATCCCCTCGGACGTTAGAAAAAAGCGAATCATTAGTGCGAACGCATTCGATTCATTGGCCATTTGGGTCTCATCAGCTGGACGATGTAATGCGAACTGATCATTATACCGTATCCGACGCATCAGTGAATAATGAAGGTTCGCTTCATTTGTGCTCGTGATCGCACGCGCGATTTAAAGGCATACGAGCACGCGCGTATAATACGTCGAGGAGTTGAGCGCGACGGTTCGTTGTCCGTTCACGCATTGGGGCTGGTCTTGATTTATAACCGCCACAGTAGCACTGATTGCGTTTCGGTGAGCGTATCGCTTTTCCTTCTCGCTCGATGACGACCTTACGTCACGCTTTTTCCCGTATAAGCTCTCACAGCTGATATCGCGGACACATCTTTTGGTTTATACTGTAATGCGCGACGCGTCTTTAACGCTGATGATATTGCCAATAATCAATAATTAAAACCCACCTATTACGTACTGGAACTACTCAATGCAGACGATCTGCTTGTAATAATATAAATTAGTCTCCTTTGTAACACTAAGCATGGGTTAAAGAGGTATTTTTATTCGCGCGAATGCTTAATGAACATTATTCTAATTTGATTCCCTGGTAGTAAGAAAAAAAAGTTTACCCACCTCCTAATTAGAGGCGGAGATCGGTAAGAAGTTGCATTACTACAGAGCACTAGGCGATTACATTAAATAAACTGCTTATCGCGTTAACAGACGATTCCAAGCGAATCCCACTTGTTTGCGCTCACGCCCCAAAACGAAATATAAAGAAGACTCGGGCGAGCTTCGCGGAGCGTAATTATCCATCCAGTCCGTTCCTCCGTCGACGCAGCGTCAAAGCAAGAACTGACGGGGAGAAGAAAACGTTTCTCTCTTCTGGTTTGGAAGATGGAAATGCCGCGCGCGTCACGAGGATTTTGTCACGCTCTACGGAGCGTCCTCGTCTTCTTAATATACATAATAACTTCCTTCGCGGTTAAGTAATTATCTTTAAGAATTTAAATTCATTCGGTGAACTCCCGCTACTGTCGGCGTACCATCATCATTGATATACGCTAGGCAATGTTCAACTAAATGAACCATCTAAATCTGAAATAAGGGATAACGTTGTGATAAAGCATATTACGACAATCAGCCATTACGTGCGATAATTGAATTAAATTCAATGATATTTTTCTCGACCGAAAAAAACAAACTGGGTCACCTCTACTTGTTGACTAGTAATTTCTCATTTCCTCGGAAAACCAGGGAGAAACTAAAAGTTCGATATTTATTCTCTTAGCTATATAAGGCAGCGCAGAAAAACCGCACCAAAGTAGGAAGAGGAGGAAAGAGCGAATAAGTGGCGGGTCTCCAAAGAAATTATCCGGTGGAAAAAGTGTGCAGTCCAAGACTCGAGGCTTTTTATTTTACCTAGGTATAACGACATTCCTTTATAATTTGGCCGCAACAATTCTCTCGCCGGTGTCTTTTCTCATCCCGTTTTCTTTTTCTTGTTGTTTCCGCGCAGGTCCGCAATGCAGCCGCGGGCTTTCAGCTGTGTTTCCAGCTTCTTTCCCCTTCTTTAGCTATATACGTACTAGTGAGAGAGAGAGAGAGAGAGAGAGAGAGAGAGAGAGAGAGAGAGAGACAACCGGACGAGGACGTTAATTACAGGCACTGGCTTACGGAGTCGCTTTAAGTGCAGAAAAGAGGACATTCATTAAGTTCACTTGACTTTGCAGGCGTGAGTTACGAGAGACCCGCGTCTCTTCAGAGATCCTCTCTATCTCTTTCTCTCGCTACGTCAAATATTAGCTAGTAAACTTTGTTGGGGGAGGTCGCGGGAGGCTTGTGGATTGGAGAAAAAAAAAATTTTGCTTTGAGACTGGGTTGAAAACGAGGCGTCTACTATAGTTTTTGTTAATATAAGCTTTTACGCTAATGAGAATGAAAAGTCTATCCACGAGTGAGTGGAGATTTCCGCGAAAGCATGAAATTGCTTTTGTCGGTGCTTATGCGAAATCCGGACAGTTCGGTTCTTTTATGCGCGCTTATGCGTCAGCAAATTCTAGAAAGTGGAGTTGCTACTGCTTTTTTTGTATGATTAAAAGTTATTAATAATGGGTGTAATGTTCGTGGATGATAATGTATTATAGATAGAATAAACGATCCTTTAGAACCAATAAAAGCACACTTTATATTAAAGGGCCGACGTTTCGGATGTTTATTTAGTTACGTCCCTCTTCAGCCTCTAAGACACAAGTGCAAAAAACAGATTTTATTATTATCGTAATGCACACATATATAAGCAATTGTATCCTTTTTTCTAATAACTATTTCTAACGCGAATCTCACTCCAAAAGTATTATTTTATGTAGTTGAGAGCTGTAAACATCATGTCACAGTTTTTACAGCTATCTAAGCTGTTCTGTAAATAGTTTAAATATTGTTAATAATTATTTGTTTACAAATAGAATTTATTAAAACTGTAAAACTATATCAAAACTCACATATTTAGTGAGATCATCGCTTGAATTCTCGCACTGGACTGATCGGTCATTTCAGGGCGAAATCGAATTTTGTTACAATTTTTAGAAAAGGAAGGGGCATATTCTTAAGGTAGTGGAGAGATGAAAAGCCAACGTCTTGCGCTGGTCGAAACGAGGTGAGAAAGCTTGCAAACGTGGAAATACCTGAGTCAAAAATATATTTGGTGAATCTTAATGGTTCTATTGATTTATAAGAGTAATATTATTAAAAAAAACATTGATAAAAATCTATACAACGAATGAATTTCCGCTTCTGCCAATCACCAAAAGATTACGAGATTAATAATTCAGCTCGCGAAATAATGTTATCAAGTGTTTCGAACCTTTTCGAAATGAACGCCAAAACAAGAAACACTTTATAGCTAATCCATTAAAGTGGTCCAAGTTAATTAGCATAAAATAATCAAGTAAAAAAATTACTTTAATAATATAAGCTTACTAATAAAGCGCGTACACCTGCAAAGCTTTTGACAAAAGGATCAATCCAACAAGCATGTACGACACAAGCTATAATCGTATAATTTAACGGCCTAACAAATGAGGGTAGCGTGGCAGGGTTGTGTTATGCAACATCGGCGATAACGCAATTCACAATTTATTTCCGCGCTTATTTACCCAAAGTATTATGGGTACGGTGGGGTACAACAACTCGATGCTTAATGCGGCACGATTGATCGGTCAACACATATCGACGTTTATAATCATAATTTACATGCGAATGATATAATATTCATGAAGGAGGCGTAGGATAGCGATTAGTTTACGCCGCCGCGCGGACTTTAAATATTTTACGAGGCGCGGGACAAAAATTGCTTTTTACCCGAGCGCTGCTCCGATGTGCTTATATGGGCGCCGCGGCACTTTCCGCGAGCCGACCGAGAGCGCGACATCATCAACTGCTCCGCCGTGCGCGCGCGATCGAATAACAAGCTATCGAGCGCTGAATTATTTATGTATTTTAAACAAAAAAAAAAAAGATTACGAGCTTGATTTACGGCTGTTTTTAACATTGTCGGGGGGTGTACCCCCTTAACGACACTCATCTGTCCCATTTAATTATACGAAATATATTGTTGAATAATTTTATCACCGGCTGGTAATCGAAAAGCGAAAACATAATAAATATTCGAACTGCTGCCATTAAGTTATTTATTATAGAGGCCACAAATTAATTCAAGTCAAATTGGGTTAATCAAGTAAAGTTATTATTTAATGCTCGCGCGCTTGCGCATTTCTAAAGAAAAAAAAAAAATCAGAGTACGATGGCGCGCACTATACCGATACATATATAAAACACGGCGATGAAGCCTGCGCCCGTGTGTGCGCTTATACGAGCTTTAAAATTTTACACGAATGCATAAAATTTTCAATAGCGCAAAGCTAAGTGCAGCTAATATCAACGAGCCGTCCATGTATATCCGCGCGGTAACGATTGGCGTCATATGTGTGTGTTATGTATGTGCTATATCTAACGTTACATTGCTACCCTCGCGTTAGCACATATGCAGTTCTGTTTTTTTGTTTCAAGAGTTTAAAGCTACGAAAGTTCGAGATCGGTTGGTCGAGCATGTTGAAATTTTTAATGACTTGTAAAAAGATATGCTGGGATCGCTGGGAAAGTATGTTACAAGTACGCCAATACTTACATTTGTACAGTACTCGTTTGAAACTGTTCACGTTATATCTGTTAAAAGTTAACGATTTATCGAACGTTTAAATTTTAATCGTGCAGTAGATTTTTACTGATTTGTTTATATTTAATAAATAAAAAGTGTTACTTTGCCATTGCCTTGAAGATTGTTTATCAATTCGAATAAGTTAATTTTCTACATTGCAAACTTTTCATCATAACATATTTTAGCACACTTACAGCGTTTAAATTACTTCAGGAAAAGTGCTTGTTATTTTTTTATGTTGGTTTATTTTAAGGCATTTTAAAAAATAGGTCTCATTAAATAGAAATGCTTACTCATCTATGTACATGAGTATGTCCGACTAATGATTCTGTTAAAAGAACTGTGTCTCGGTATTGTACATGTACAAATTTATACATGCAATGAAACACGTTTTTCTTTTTGGAAAAGAAATTTCCCAAAATTCTCAGTATTTAAGATTTTCCACTTGAATTTCTTTTACAATAATCAGCTTGTTAAAATTTCGTAAATCTACGCATAAATAATATACACATTAGTAAATTATACTCGTAAGAGAGGTGCGATGCACACTCGAAACCGGTTCATCAAATGATATTAGTTTGCAGCTCACTTCACAGATTCTCTGCACGTTTTAATAACATATATAGCAGGTACGTAGGTGTTAGCCGTATAGTAATCGAAAAGCAGCTTGAAACTCCTGCTTCGCGCGCCACCGTCCAGTCGAAACTTGTATTTCACGTCTTGTCCATTAGTGAATCGCTTAATCGCCCGTTAACTTTCCGGAATTAGCCTGTGCCTGATACTCCAGCGTACATATATATCCTTGCATTTCGATCCTACATATTTTGCATTAAATGCATAAACGAAGAGAGTGTATATATTTCGATGCGCGGTTAACCGTCTGTTTCATTTTGGATTACATAGTAATCTCATTGCGTATATAGTATTTTATTGTGATATTTCTCTAAACATTGCACAGGTTTGTTTTGATAAAAGGAAAGTTCGCTTCAAAATGATTGAATTGTTAAACTAACGCTGCAATCGATAGGAAAGTAATTTTGATCAATGAGTTTTGAGAGGCAATTTTGGCTTTGTTTATAAGATAATTATCTGAAATACTATTCTAACTTCCAATAATTTTAAAGACTGCGATCAATCACGAATCCCCTTCGTTCTAAAAAAAAAAAAAAAAAAGAATCGGTTAACCCATACTACGATCGGATCCAATAAATTGTCGAGGTGTGCCTTCTTATATCGAAAGGCATTTAGCGCCGGGACTCGGGAGAGGAGCTTAAAGATATTGCGTGCCGGCGCTTTGGGTACAGAGGCTGCAGACTCTCCTCCGGCATTCTGGGCTAGCTGCGATAAGGAAAAGAGCGATAAAGCTAAAGCTGTATCTACGCTCGCCCTCATTGAATAGGAGAGAGCCGCTCTACGATACTCCTAATTTTCGTGGGAACAAAAGAGGTGGAAGGGCACCTTTCTGTAAACGTTATAGAATTGTGCTGGCCAAAACAAAAGCCGTAATTGTTCTCTCGACAATATGGATATATTCTCTCTTATGGTAAGGAATAATAAGCTATTCTTGTTTATTGCAAATAATAAATACTTGGGTAATAATTGTGAGAAAATTTGGTGTTCAGTCGATCGAGTTGGTTTTAGACTTTATGCTAAGAGCACAATTAGTTCCTAAACTTTTGATAATATACAGCGCACATGTGCTAGAAACTACTTATCCTGTATAAATTGCTTTGCTATTATTCCTCTTTATCTGTTTTATACATTTGCATCATTTAGATTTAATTATTCAATAAAGTAGTTCTTTCTAGAAACGAAATTTTTTTTAAAAATATATTCAGAAATGTATAAAAAATTAAATTATTAAATCATTAAGGCAATTTAATTCAAATTAAACTTAAGAAAATTAAAAACATATTTGACTTTGTGGAATCGGCAATTACGTAAATATTTATTAGTTGTCATATAACATTTTGATTCAATAAACATTGTTGATCATCATGTCTTTGATGATTAATAATTACGTTATTTATCTTCGATGACGCAATTTGAATTAGCGCCCCTATATATAATGGCTTGGGTTTCAAATAAAGCCATTTTGATGCAATGTCAACGGATTTAACAATTACCGCCTACTCAAACAAAGTTAAATGCATTTAATTCGAGTGCACGTAATTGAAAAATGATCGAGCATTAATTTACTGCGGTATACCTATTATAGTTCGGCACGTCGCATTTCAACAAGACTCATTTTGCGTAATCGAAGCGCTACTATTTAACGCTGAACTCCACTGATTTGTATCGCGTGGCATTTTTTATATCATTCATCTAGCTTCTTTATACAAATGTCTTTTCGATACATAATGTAGGAGGCGACACACAATAGGCGGCTATTTTTAGCCTGCCTTAGTTCTGCATGTTACTCTCCAAGGTCTGCCCCCCCCCCCCAATATTACCCACGGTCGTATTCGCGTTGATCTGTTCATTGGTTGCGTTCCGCTGTGGTTGCCGAGCTAAATCATTAAACGATGCTCTCGTTTACCCTATTTTTGCGCTACACGTTCCGTCCATTATTCTTCACTGAATATAATTAATCAACTGAGTTTAATTCGCTCATCGGTTTCGCACTGATTATTCTTGTCCGGCATGATATTTTTAAAGACTTTTAAATTCACATTCTTTTACCAAATCGTTCCATTGTTTTTCAAGTTATGATATATGTATAGTAGTAATTGTTTTAAACTTGAAAGTTGATTTTATATGAGTTATATAAGATTTGATTTATTTGTTTAATTGTTCAACAAGTCAAGAAAATGAATTTTTTGTAAGTTCTCATAGTAGCTCATAATGCTAAGTTTAGCATACATTGTCAAGGATTGATATTTCATGGACATATGATCGACATGTGATGTTGCTATATCACTCGATACACAGACTTTTTGCGTGTAAAGTCATATCGTTTGGACGAGGAGGTCGATTCCTCTTGCGCGAAGCGTCATCAAGGATAATTTGGTATGTCGTCGTCGTACGGCTTGTCAAGGAAGCGACGCGTCCCCGAGCACAGTTAAGCTTACTCCCCGATATATAAGACATAGACACTCCTAGGAGGGATATTCCATTTTCCATTACGGGATAGATATATCCTGGAAAGAGAATGAGCGAGTGCCGGAAATTGACGGGTAACTGAAAGAGGGTGGACTATTCGTACATGCTCGATTCCGTAATAACTTGATTCGGAGAGAGAAAAGATGTTTCAAGTATAAGCGCGACAATTCAGTTGTTTATTTCAACATTTTCTGGATTCAAATGGAAGTCGTGCAGAGTATAAGTTTAATGATGCACTAAAGTATATGAGGCTTCGCAAAGTGGCATAAAAGTGAAATGCTACTGATACATTATGAGTGTTAAAATATTGTTTATGATTTTTTAATTGTATTAGATCGCATTCAAGTATTTAATGAAATTTCATTATAAAGTTTATCGATGATATATTATGAAAATATGAATTACTCTTTACAGGTTGTAGGTATTCTCTTTTCGAATCCATTGAGTTTTATGGAATTCTCCATGTACACGCGGAAGCGATTTTGGTTCATTAGGATTATCGGGGCCATTTTGTTTTCACTTTAGCAAATGGAGCAGTTTGACAAATGAACATTATAGTGCGGTAACTGCGAGATGTTGCCCTTTTCCTACGTGTATACCGAAACAATGAAATTATATTAACTGACTGACGTAATATAATACTCTAGGAAATGAAGGGACTGGATGTGGTTTTCCCTGCTGGATACATTTTTTCTCGTTGCGGTTATTGGATTATTCTTGTGCATACACGCTGGCTATGATAATACAGCGGAAATAAGATTTGTGTTATGAAGAGTTGCTTTGTACGGTGAAAAGTTCAGAATTACATTCTATTTTTATTAATAGTATTATAGAAATCTTCATTTTGTTTAACAAAGGACGGCCAGATTTCAGTAATTCATTATTTATCATTCAGCAGCAAAAGAGTATTGATAAACACAGCAATTTTAGAAGCAATTCGTTCAACTTCATCTTTTTAACATCCATATTTATTAAATATTTCACTAAAAAGTAGTATTCAATAAGTAAATTAAAGTATATTCAATCTGTATTTCAAGATTATTTTATAATTTCAATTTATTTTTAATTGATTCTCACTGAAATGTGTATTCTGCATAGGGTTAGAGCTTACGCGATTAAATCTCTGACGTAATCTCTTTGAATCCGTTGCAAGGTCGCAACGCATCAGTTCCATCATGGCGGCAGCTTTTAGTCAGAAAACAATTTTCAGTCATTTTACATGTAGTGCATATTACTGTGTACGATTTATTGTTACACAATAGGCGGAGGCTTTTTTAATAATGGAATTTCGATGGCATCGAAAATCGTTCGTAGAGTATCGTTTTAGTGAAGAATTGTACATCGAATTTTTTTTCATCGTTCTGATCTTGACCGTAAACCTACTATGTAAAAAATATGCGCGATTTAAAGATTTTCTTAATTTTTGACACTAGCTGACATCGAGATCGATATCTTTAATTACTTGTGAATATATAAATAGAAAAAGAATCGCAACTGCTTCGTAGAACCAAAATTGTGAAGGTAAATACAGATACGGGATATTTACTCGGTTATTATTACTTATTTCTTTTAATAATGCCTTTTACTTAACAATCTAAAAAGCTTTTTACATTTAAAGAAGTATTTGACATACATAAATCTAAAGCATAAAACAAAAGGATTAAAGAAAAATAATAAGGCGAACTAGTTTCTTCAGTAATTCGAAAAATATTTACATGTTTCTCAGTCTAACCATGTTCGACTCGTTCTACTGTACGACTGAAAATACGCTATTTGATTTGATAATAGATAGTACAGCCTGATAAATTAAGCTTTAAAGTATTAAAAAAGACCAGCTAATACACTGTAATTAAAAACAAACTGCATAATAAGAATGATATATATGTAATACATAATGCCACGTGTGCGCGACCCTGTTTATGATTAAAAGCTTGATCGATATCTTTTTTTAATAAAATGTTACACACAAACTCAATTATACAACGATTATTTTAATCAACAGCATTAGTTCATCGAAGACAAACTAATTCTAGTGCGATATTTTTATATTTAAAATCTTCCATCGCAAAAATAAAGCGCACGGCAAACAAATATAGAAGTAATTTTCTGTAAAAGCCTCAGCTGTGCGCAGCTCATAATAATAGTCCTCTAATCGATACACACGCCGCTTATATAACAGATATTAATTCACAAATTCTCCAAGTTAACTAGAGCCGCGGTGGGAGGGGGGTAAAAAAGGTATAACCAAAGTCGGAGGATAGCAGGCGGTGCTCTGTCGCAGGCGTCGTCTAATCCATTATGGAAACACCGGCGAATGCCTGAGCCAATCCGGACCGCAAACATCGTGGCCTCGAGTGCAGTGCGCGGGGGATGCGCTGCTGCTTCTGCTGCTGCTGCTGAACGCGAGAATCCAAGCCCTGTATATAAGTGCGCATTTATGTCCCTCGGGGGTAGATACGCGCGAGGCTTTTCTGCTTACTCGAGAGGATTTTTATTTTTATTTTTTTTTTCGGCATCGACGTGCTGCAGGGGAATATCATGATTTTTCGATTTCTCGGTTATACCTGTTTTTTTTTTAAAAATTAATTTGCAAGGATTTCGTCGCGTGTCTATGCGCTTTTTTGTACAAAATTCATAACAGGGTCGAAAATTTTATAATGTTACTTTTTGATGGTTAAAGTGAATTATGTAATCTGCTGCGGAACTTTGTACAAAAATACACTTAGTTTTTTTAGAGATTATGACTTTGTTGTTAGTTGGACATTATTTAAAAGTACGTTTTATAATTTAATTTATTCACTAAAGTCACCGGTGAAATTTTTATTGTTGCACTTATGGCTTAACCAAATCTTTCTGAAAACATTCAAACTTAAAAATACACGATAAACTTTAAAAGGAGTTTTGATGTTTCCGATGCCGATAATAAAATATATGGCCGGATATAGACGATATTTCTTAAAGCCGTACTTTAAAATAAAAAGTAGAATAGTTTATTTTTCATTTAAAATGAAAATGAAAATGTACCAAAGAAAATAATCATATTATTTATGAGCAATTGATCTATAACAATGTATGTTCTAACAGATGGCGCAGTCCTAATACAGTTTGCGGCAAAATTTATCATAATATCATAATATCTTTATCGCGATTTGTAAGTGCAATGCATTTATTTTTATGAAGTGCAGTGGATACTAAATAATGCATATTATTTATTTCTCATATGCGGCTCGAACTACTCATTTTGAAACCAAGCAAAAGGATGTGAGCATTCAAGTCACATATTCAATTTCCTCATTCCCCGATACTTCATTCAAAAGCAATACATCATGGGAGTTAAATAGATTCCGCTTATCTGTATTTCGTTTCCTTTGATTGTTGCATTTTGCCAGAGCAGAAATACGAATCGTTCGTATAAAATGTGCCGCGAATACATTTCGTTTTTGCGCAAAAAAATATCAATCAAACGCGTGTCACATTATCCAGCACAAATTCTCGGCTTATAGTAATAAGCATCTACTTAACTCTATGAAATTACTGTATGAAGGAGCGTCTGATCCTGAGTTACGTGTCTGCCGATGAGAGAGAATCGCGCACAGTCTCTTTTGCGTTCGCGAATGTTTTTTTCTTTTTTTTTATCAAGCCCGAAACTTTTTTCGCCAGCGGAACGAATGCGGATGATAGCTTTATGGCCTCAATATACATAAATCAATTTTGGGGGCGTTGTTGTACGCGCGGCAGAATGAGCCACTACTTTTTTTTTTAACAGGATCTGATGTCGTTTACATCGTCAACTTTTTGCACGACATTTTGATAAAAGCATTTAAAAATGAAAATTTATTACCTCGGGGGAAAAAAAGAGTTCTGGAGCAGTATTTTTTTTGTTATTCGAGGCAACTTCATTTCTGAATACTTATTGCGAGGAAAATGGTAGATTTGATAAATGCAACTACTGGCGAGTGTAATAAAATTAAAAAATACGAGATTTAAATGATAATTAAGTGCGTGCGTGCTAACAGTATTAATATGCAATTATAAATCTTGCATATGTTATCATAAAATTAGAAAATATATTAGCGCATAAAATATAAAGAGTAACGTTGGAGCGTTTTTTTACTGTAGGGTAATACTAACCTAGATGTCTCAAATATTTTATATTGATAGTAAAAATGTAAAAATGCAGCTAGAAAATATGTCGATGTTTTCGGAAATCGAGTTTTCTCTAGATTTACACACGATAATAATAAGTACGTGCTTTACGAGAAATAATGCATCGATGTAATATAATTAATGCAAAGGATATAATTACAAGCTTCTACATAATAATTATAATATTTTATGTATATTTAACGACCGCTAAATGTTTTATGCAATAAATGCAGGTAAAATCAGAATTTTCATCACGTATAAAGTTGGGCCGAGTAACTTTTTTTATCATTTAATTAAGTCATAAAAATGTAATTATAAAGATTATAGGAGCACAATTACGAATTAGCATTGCAAAAAATAATTACAACTTGCCAAAGCTTGTGAGTGATGAATCAGTCCCCTTCGTTTGATTTAATTTAAAATCGTCACGTGTATGGGTGTGTGTGCGTGTGTTTGAGTGTGAGAACTGCAACTATAATAGCGTATGACTGGCGATATTTCGATGGCACGCGGTATCAAAAGATGAGTACCGTTCGGATGCATCATCTAAATTCGCGGTAGATAGACACGTTTCATACCCCCGCGCAGAATCCGATCGGGGACTTATATCACTTAAAACACGTCGAACCCAATGAAGTTTCCGAGTTATCCACGGCATATAAGGTTTCCCTCCCCGAGGCGGTAAATCGTACGCGCCGAGTTAAATCACAACTTTATAAATATGCATCGGCGGAGCGCTCGAGTGAGAGAGAGAGAGAGAGAATTTGTGTCAAATATACATATACGCGTGGGGGCCACTTACACACTAACAAGGGATATATATGCATTATATAAGCCAACGCAATGATTAACCATTGAACGAATGCGGGCTTCTATCGAGTTCGAGCCAATCTATATTTTAATTTTTTGACGAGGTTTATGGTAGGAATAAAGTGATGGTTGGAATGATCCATTTTATAACTAGAGTTGTAATTGATAATGATGATTTGTCAAAAAAGAGGAAGGGTTTCAAAAATTACTATACACAACTATGTTTTCTAGCAATAGCAGGACTAAAATGGCTACATTTTGCGATCGATTCTAAAGTAACTTATAGTCATTATTATAGTCGGATTGTGAGTAAGCCATTTTGACATTGCGTACCACATTGGAAGTAAACTAATTTTAAACAAAAAATTGAAAGGAATGTTTTCATAGAATGTCGAAATAGCCACTAAATCTCAAAAGAATATTCGCAGATCGGTAAAATGACTTTGGTATACACAGCGATTAATCGTCATTATACAGTACCCCCCACCCCACCCCCCAGAATTCTCTCTTCCAACCGCGGCCGTCTACTCCCGCGACATAATTAGAGTAGTTTTCGACGTGAATTTGTCATTCGTCGAGACTCTAGCGTTTTTTTTCTTCCTCCTTCGCCGCGCGCGCCATTCATTACTTATTTCCCCGCGCGCCCCGTTTCGTAAAAAGGAAAAAGCTGCGAATCGCGTGTTCGAGATAAGCATCGGAAGCGCGTCGTCCTGCCGTGTACATATATACGTGTGAGTTTAGCGAATGTAAGTGTGGAAAGTTTGCTCTTTTTTTTCTCTACCTTCCGTTCTTTGTTTCTCTCTCTCTCCGTTTCTTTGTTGGCTCTCGGGGGTGGGAGGCGTGTATACGTGGTATTGCTTTAATCTCTTTGTTATATATATATATATGTTTGTGCCTTCGCGAATTCAGCTGCTTGTGGCCGATCGTATTATTTTGTTTCCGGTGCAAAGGCGTTTCCGCTTCGCATCCGTTACACACAAAGCGAATCGAGTTTTGCGCGTGCAAAGAGAGTTTTTTCCCTTGTGTTTTTTCTTCGCATTGATAATGTGTGGCGCTTTGAATACCGAATTAAGTGCTAATAAAGTCTGCGCTAAAGTATACGCGAGTAGCTTATGTGCCTTTCTTTTTAATAAAGTTGTTGTATGCGCTGCATTGTTTTCACAGGCTGTAATAAATACAGCAAATTGAGCAAACTTGAACATGAATTCAGTTCAAGTTGGTAATTGCGGTGTTCTGAAAAAAGGGAACGATGACGTGATGATTAAATGTAAATTATTCTATGATTAAGTTACTCCGTTGATATGGTAGAAATTAAAATTTTAATAAGACGAAAAATTGACTCATGTATAAATGTTTGCTTTGTATTATTTGTAATCAGATGAAGCGCGGATCAAACGAAATAATTGATCGATTTAAAAGTTAATGCTCTGATATTCCCAGCTTGTAAATTGTTCACGCGTACCGAATGAAATCCCGTGACGTACTTTACAGTTTCGAATATAGCGAAAAATCGATTTTAAAATTGCAAAGCTGGGCGATAAGTCATTTTCAGTCCGTTAAAAGGGTGAGTAATCCTGAACGAGAAATCCAATAGGGTATATTGGAAAAAATCCCAATAAATTGTTTAAAAATTCAATGAAATCACACTGAATCAAATTCAAAAATCTAAAAAACAAGTTACCTTAAGTAGGACCTCTTGTACTAGAAAATGGAAAATTAAAAAATTAAAAGGAACGGGTATATTAAAAGTTTATTTATAATAAATTTTCGAGTCTTCGATCAATGTGTACTTGAGAATATTCAAAGACACTAACTGCAGCCACCGTACATTTGCTCACGCGCTCGTACAGTTCATCATTTGCCCAAGAAAATTAATAATCCGATAAGCGGTCGTAGTAAAACTTGTGCGGCCCAGGCGTTATTCTTCTCCCGCCTAAGGAAAGAAGTCCTCTTTACCTTGTATTCGCGCCCACAAAAAATTCCTCCACCTCGTTTCCCGCAGAAATAATCGCCAGTTAAACCAACTGTTAAATTCTATATCATCTCCCATAGTCAGCGTCGTTCAATCGCGTACAGACGCGCTCTCATTCCATTTCCGCGGTCTAGCCGCGATTATCAAGAATTTATTACGAGTCCCCGGGAGCACGCGTGTATACACAGACTGGCCACGACGTATAAATCCCGACATGCTTCATTGTCATTTTTATGACTTTTTTTGTTACTCCCCTACCCACCAGTCCACGTTTACATTATCATTGTTAGTCGTACGCGGGAACTCGAGTGCTGCACGCGGGAATACGAAAAAAAAGCCACTTCCTCGCTTTTGTTCGGCTGTTCTTTCGACAAAAAGCTCTGTAGAAAAAAAAACAAGAATGAGAGAGAGAGAGAGAGAGAGAGGGACAGACAACGAAAAATCCTAAAAGCTTCGCGGTGGAAAAAAAGCGACAAGTATATCCCGTCATGAGCACCACACCCTCGAGTGTGGT
Organism: Megastigmus dorsalis; assembly: GCA_900490025.1. Lineage (NCBI taxonomy): Eukaryota > Metazoa > Arthropoda > Insecta > Hymenoptera > Megastigmidae > Megastigmus > Megastigmus dorsalis. Next base: position 46,847 of record UELU01146168.1, read on the forward strand.
ATCTAATAAAAGTATACGTGTGTGTGTGGCGGGGTAGACACACAGAGAGAGAGAGAGAGAGAGAGAGAGAGAGAGAGAGAGAGCGAGAGAGAGAAGAAAAAAAAGTAAAAGCCCAGGATTTTACAGCCTCCTATATCGCGTAACAGTTTGGATACGTTTTCGAGTGCTAACCGTGAATCCCAAGAACGGGGTTCTCTCTCCTACAAAATATGTACGTCTAATATATATGGTCATGCGGGGTGCGTTGAAGTGTCATAGGGTGGGGCATTAAAGCTCGTATCAGTGTACGTGTGCAGGCCGACGTGGTGCTTAAAGGTGAGGCGGACCATTATGGAAGAATGTCGGTGAAAGGCGAGTGGCGAGGGCTAAAATTTGAGTTACGTAAGAAATATGGGCTAAATAAATATATACAGAGGTAGAGAGGGAGAGAGAGAGAGAGAGAAAATGTATATAGTGAAGCGCGAGAAGGGGGGCTTTGTTCCAAATGTACCAACTAGGAGTTTCGAAGCTTATACCGTTCGCTTCGGAAGTTCGTAATTACGTTAAACGTATATACGTGTATATATGTATAAGTGTGTGCATATACATATGTATAGGTATGGCCGCTATTACATTATAAACGGGGAGCATTTAAAAACTTGTACACGCGCGTGCAGGGCTCTTTACCCAAATGAAATGTTGCAGGATGTTAACTCGTTACATTATCCTTATTATCCTCGTGGTACATGCGTTGCTGTTTCGCAATGGCATTATATTTCGAGAGAATAACGTAGGCGGACATATCGAAAAACGACATTTCTGCGAGTACATGGAAATACATTTTATTTTATTAATTATTAACAATAATATTTCTTTTTAGGAGTGGTTATAGCACAGGACCACACGGAAAACAACTAAATTGTGGGTCAAGTAAAAGTGTTCGTATTCACGAATTAAAAGATCTATGGAAAGATTATATTTGTGGATTCTTCATTTATTACTATTTTTGAGCACTTGGCGCAGATCAAATGCAGCGGCGTCCCCTTTTTCATCATCTTACCCGCAAAAGTCTGAGTGCGCGGAACCGAGTCGCGCGACCTCCTCGATAACCCCCGTAGTTCCCCGGTCCCACATGCCTCGCATAGCAGAACGGTCGGTTCAATACATTAAATTAAACTGCTGCAGCGAAGCTACGAACAGGACGAAGACTCTGCACACAAGACGCCGCGACATTCATATATATACATATGGCCAATTAGGATATTGCTCCGCAACCGAAGCGCGCATCAGTGCATCCTATACAATGTATGTATTGGTGCTACGTCGCGACAAAGCACAGAGACATATTATACCTGTTTTCAGTCCATCGGAATCTAAACTACTCGAGTCGTCACTTCAATCGCTCGTTCATTACACTCTGCAGGCTCTAATTTTTTTTTTCATGTGCGCTCTACAGAGTCGCGTTTCGACCTACATGCCGTATAACACGTCCGCTTTCTTTCGCTCGCCTTTGACAAGCGAACTTGTGTGTCTGCCGCGAGAAAGAAGGCGATGCGCTCGCCTGCAGGGATGTTAAAGCGGATGCTTTCTTTACGAGGCTTTCACGCTCGTGGACTAGAGTATAGCGGGATCGATTTGATTTATACCCTCGTATACGGAGGGATGTGTATACGGTGTAGTGGCGGAACTGATCATACCGTATATGTCACGCACCAGTAAATGGACATCATTTGTTTTGGAGACCGAGCATTATTGTATGGGCTTCTGGCGGTGCGACAAGCTTATATTGGATGGCTGACGATTCGCGGATGGGAACTACAGCTATTCCGTGCAAAGTAGGATGCCCAAACGAGATTGGAATAATAAAAAGTAGAAGTCTAGGGGAACAACGTACGAAACCTATGTCATTATTTACAACATCAAAAGACGCTCAATTTAAAAAAAAAACACTTTCTATACTCGTCTGTTTTTTATATTTATCAAATCGGCCTTTTCTCATAGATTTCCTTTCGGGAGTTAAATTTTTTTTTTAAATTAAATGTCTTTTCATGCTCTATATGATAGGGCAAGTTTTTTACGGTGCCCTAAGAATTTTATTAAAGGCAGGTATATGGGCATATTCTTTTCGACTTTTTGTAGCTGGTGGCTTCGAACGCTTGTACAGTTTTTAAGGTGTTTAAGAAAAGCTCGTGCGTGAATGAAACGTAATGTGAAGAAGGAGAACGTGCATTATAGTGTGTTGAACTGATTTTTTATGCGTAAACTCATAATAATTTATGAGTATTCTTTTTATCGCTATATTCCCTTTTCAGTGCAATTCTTAAAAAGTTCACGATTTATTCGCGATAAAATCGTAAAAATTTCGAACAGGTGAGTATATCGATTAATGTCATTCTATTGATATACTTCGTTATACTTGTAGTTGTATTTAAGTTTAAGAATCAAAATTATACTACATTTAACAAATGTAGCTATTTATGTATAAAGAAATATCTTTTAATTAGTTTTAATACCAAGAAAATGTACGCGTATCTTTCGTATGCAGAATTAGGCGGAAAAATTTTAATATAATTAGTGTTGGTAAGCTATACATTAAAAAAAAGTCCATTGCATGAAATTATAATTTATATTTTAAGAATTATGAAAATTTTGACGCTTTAATATGTTAGTCCTAAATTTTTTCATACGTGTTAATCGAAAATTAAGCCAATTCAATTAAAATGCACAATATAATTAAATTATGAAACTTAGATGTGTGCGAACTTTATTTTAATTAAATCAAAAAATTCCACGTAGAACAATGCGCTTCAACTTTGCAGATAATGTCCATGGCGTAATTTTGACGACAGGAGAAAAGCTATTGAATGTTTCAATAACAGGTGCAGAACAACATGAGTGTACCGTGTTAGCGATGAAATAATAAGACAAAAGCAAAGATGTTCTGAATTCCATGTATATTATCTATTAAATATAGCATCCATTAAACGATTGAATACTCGTATCGATAAAAATTAATGTCCCATAAATATATATTTATACCTTTGAATGGGCTTAAAGAGTATATGCAAATCATAACGAAAACGTATAAAATCCTTCGACGCGTATAATATGCGCATACATTTGTACGATTCAATTTATTTTCCCACAGCCACGTGTAACAAATGTAAATCTCCCGGATAACCGAGATCAACCAATCAACGTCTAGCAGTATCTATTTATAAAAGCTTATCTCCGCACAACGTATTACGTTCATCCTCTTCTTGCAATCTTCTCTCGACTCAGCTTCAGCTGCACACAGTCAGCTAATTGTCCCAAAACGACATAAGAACGTAGTGGCACGACTGTTCCGTCCCAAGTAGCAAAAGAAGAAGAAGAAAAAGCGTTGCCACTCGGTCGAATCCCGCCAGAGCGCGAGAAAGTCAAGGCAAAAAGTCATCGCTGCCAAAAGACATATCCCGAGCATCGGCTAGCGTCGAAAAGTCGAACAAAAGAGGTAGACTGGCGGATAAGCTCTCGCGCGGTGCGCTCATTAAAGTCCAAGGAGGCAAAATCTCATCGGCGGCCGGGGCCTGCGCTTACCCGCATATATACATATATACGTTGCGCGAGTCGTACAGCCGCGCGGCGAACATAATCTCGGGTTTCCTTCTTGGGGGATCTCTCGTCCCTTAGGAACGCTCGATAAACTTGGCGAAGCTGGGTGTAACCAAGGCCAAAGCTGCTGCTGCAGCTGGTGGTGGTGTTGGGCCGGGAACGACACCTGCGCGACTACTGTAGTCTTGTCCACCTGCAGCAGCTTTGTTTGCTTTCCAGGATTCCGCGGGTTAAGGATGAAAAACAAAGGAACGCGCAAGAGGTGGTAATTGGTCGCCGGTGTGCTGCTTCATATATATATATATACGGTGGAGTTTGAGTGAATTCCTATAGGGATTTGGCCGATGGAGGACCTGACTCACTCTCTTTTTTTTTGTTCTTTTGCTTATGAAATATTCAGGCTGCGAGTCTCGAGATTTTCAGGTGTAGCTTTTTTTTTTCGGCAATATGGGGTGTCTGCGGGTACATGGATTATATATAGTTATAAGTTTAGTGCTGAAAGGAGAATGAATGCGAAGTTGATTCTGATAGGACGTAATGTCTTGTAAAACGTGTATTTCTTTGGTATTCGTGAAGAACGTTTGATGTCGTTTAAAAGTTTAATATAATTCTAGTAGCGATTGCACATGCGTTAAAGTCAATGTGTAAGCGGGACAACGTCTACAAATAGTATTTGTTAGATGCTTTTTGAAATATTTATAGACATGGGCTGTCTGACTGTACTCGGAATATTCTACTAGTTTTGTGCACAAATACTCCATCCGCGTTTAATATAAAAACTTTAACAAAACGCTTCCTAATTAGTAATCTACGTCATCATTCACTTTTCTAGAGTTCCGTCTCTTTGTATATGCCCTTCAAAGACAATATCTCTTATAAAACAAAACTTTTTCAACCGCAATCTTTTCTCACTCATCAAATTGAATTGATTCGATTCCTCGTAACGAAACGCATTAAAATTTATATTGAACATTTTTAACTGAAAAATCGCGTCTGTTTCAATCACTGCGCCCGAAGATTGTTATCAGCAACATCTTTGGTATAATAAAACGTTCCCATCTGCTGATATAAGCTGGAGTCTTCTTCGAATATACTATACCCGTAACATATTTTTCTCCCAGTCACCAGAGCTTCGGGCTTCCAACAAGTATTTTATTACTTATATCTAGATATAAATCTAGATACAGGAGCGTCCGTATCTTATACGAGGGAGAGTCGACGTACAAAAGTACGCCGTTAAGATAAAGGGGGGGGGGGGGGAAAGACGAGAGGAAGGGAAGCTGCGGAAAGCGAAAGTTGAGACAAAGAGGAAAAGTCGAGGCAGGTCCGCGCGGCGGTGGCGCCACGTTAAAATGTTAACCTTCTCGACCCGGTGCCTGAAGCTCGTCCGGTGGAGACGAGAGAAAAAAATACTCGCCCGCGAAGTTGACTCGTCTCTCTCTTTCTTTGTCTCTCTAACTCGGAAAGAAAAGAGAAAGATAAATGGGGTGCGAGTAGATTCTCCACCGACTACACCGTGTGTATGTGTGTTCGTCATGTACTAACGTATATATGTGAACGAGCAAAATATAACGAATTTCTGTCGCCATGTGTGTGTGTGTGTGTGTGTGTATGTGTAGACATACGCGTTTATATACAGGGAACGGCGGATCGGCCAACGGTATTTCGATTACGGATAACTTTTGCGCCATTTCTCTCTCTCTCTCTCTCTCTCTCTCTCTCTTTCGGCTGAGGGTCACCAGGGGATCTTGGGATTCTTGACAAACGCTCGCAGGGCCGAAAGGCGGATGGAAAGGGAGGAGAGGCAAGAGTGTACATAAGGAGCGCGGACATTGCGAGAAGGATGAAAAATGCCAGTCGATGCGTGGCCTACTCCCCGGGGGAAGTCTGTAGCAGCCAACACACGAGGAGAGAAGTATATATATACATATGGGGCGCCTTTATGTGCACGAGGAGACAATGTTGGATGGACGTTCTGGGGCATGCCCTCTCTTTCGCTCTCGCTTTCTGGTGCTTCCATCTCTCTCTCTTTCGAGCAGCACAGGCGACGAAGCAATTCGCGCAGTGCCGAGACGGCAGTTAAAAGGATGTTAAACTGCGCGTATATACACTCGGCGGCGCATTTACTCCTCTCTCTCTTTCTATGTGTGTGTGTGTATTTCTCATAGCAACTTGAATTTTCTATATATATATATACAGGCAAGCATTACGACCCTCTACGTTTATAGATGAATGAAGCACACTATTAGTGCGTGAATTGCGCCTCGCGAGAGCACTTCAGACTTTCCTGAGCGAGTGCCTTATATATATATATGGCGAGAAAGAAAGAGGAATACAAGCTCGTCATATGCGCGTTTTTTCAGCTGAATGCAATTACGCACTATTTTCCACGGTTTGGACTTGCTATATTCTTATTTCTTTTCCCCACCCGTTTTCTCCCGTTCATTACGGCGAGAAGGCGACTCCGACGCGTCGCGTGTGTTGTTTTACCGCATTTTTAATGGCTGCTGCAGCGGCGATATTGCGCGGTTTTACTTTTATTCGGGACTGCGTGGATCATGAGTTTTGAGCTCTGCACGTATATATATATATATGACAGTACCACGCATATTGGGTTTTATTAACTTGCGGGACCCGCGCGAAGGGAATGTCTCTCGTCCATCTATTTCGATGATGAATGTCAGTTTCACCGAGTACAGTGCATGTATATATCCGAGCATGTTGTTGTTATTGTTTTTTATTACGTTTATGATTTTCGACACTAAAACTACTAAAAAGTTATTATTCCGGTTGGCGAAGCGCGTCTGACTGGCGTATAGAGCGTGGCGATATCGTAGAAGATTAGTTTTATCGATGAATTTTTATTTATCTCGCTGTTCTCCGTCCAGCTGACTGAATCCGTTATTCCGTTGATTTATTACTCACTATGGACATAATGCGTTATTTAAAAAAAATAACATTTTTGAGCTTGTTAAATCGCGAGGTGACGTGTGGATCGCCTATCGCGTATACGCGTTTTTTTTTGCACTGTGTCCTAATTGAAACCGTCAGAAGTGCCTCGGAGAACGAGAAAAGAAGAAAAAAAAACGAAGAGAGGAAAGAATGAATTGCTCGGGAACGGAAAAGGGCGAGGGCAAAAAAGTTCCGTTGATGTTCACAGATTTGCATGAGAAATATGTGCGTATACACTCGCGCGCTTCGCTAAGTGAACGTCTGAGTGGACTGTTTTCTACTTCAGCGCTACACATTGTAGAAATATATGTAAGTTTATCACACAAAGTTCATAAATCATAGCTTTTAAGCTTTCTTTCCCAGATAAAAGGGGTTGAATTTTTTGTCCCGGCCCGAGTTTTTCCGCGCGCTCTTAGCCACCGTCACGCTTTCTGCCAGAAAGTTTTCGATTTGCGCGCGCGCGCGAGGAAAAAACCTCTTGATTCTTAGAATATACATATACATTGCGTACTCGAGATGAAAGTATAGTTTAATACACTTTCTCAATAGTTCTCTTCATCTTCTAAACACGGAACCATAAAGAAACCCTATACATTAGAAACTTTCGGAATCTGCATATATTACGTTTTATAGATTTAGCAATACGAAACTTTTTATAATCTCTACTAAAAGAGAGAAATCATTTTGATTTCATTCGAAACGAATAAAAGTTTTACGGCTTAATTAGAAATTGGTTATTCATGGGAGGTCTTATAAAAAAAAAGTCTACGATTTTTACGATGCATATCCTTTGCATTACGAGCTTCTCTGCCTTTATTACACTCGCGAGGATAATATTAACAATTCTACGAGGGTCAAGAGCAGAGTGGATCACCTATGAGTGGGCAATTTCCACCCGCTATTATGATGTCAATGTTCTTTTACGACGCGCCTCTCGCTTCTTTAAAGTTCCGTATAAAGAAGATGCCATATAACAATAGATTGGAATCACTGTGATTTTATGATCTCGACTGCTCAGCGCTACATATTTGATTCAAATATAAATTCAAGCTCGACTTTAATAGTCCCGATAAAAGCCTATATGCATTTTCGAAATCCATAATCAAATGAAATATCATTCGTAAAACTGTCGTAAAAGTTTAATGATCTCTGTATCGAATCCGAGCACTCGACTTCAACTTTAATGAATTTTGAGCCTCCGAAACGTGAACTTCCAGTGAACTGAATAAGAACATAAACTTGTGGTCGACTTACGGTGATCCTTTATTAAATAACGATTATCAAAAGTTTCTGTAACAACTCACGAAGAAAAATGAAATTATTGATATAAAATTCATGAAAAAAAAACAAAAAAACAACCTACTTTTTAATTATAATTTGCGTCGCACTGACAAATCAAGGTAAACACCGGAAATTACCTTGTTTTCTACGACTGATTTATACGCCAAGCTCGACGCCTCGCACGAATCCCAGGCAAAACTTTATCCCCCCCAGTTTGCCCAAGCATTATTCTTATGATGAACTTGAAAATTCCCAAGACCTTGGAGACGCTTCGAACAGTCACGAGAGCCGTAGAATTGCGGGGAGGAGTTGGTTGGCTCGAGTTTAAGTAGAGTCACTCGTTATCGTCGTCATGTCGATTCAGGCGAAAAGCCATAGTGAAACACGGCCAAGTGTCCTCGTACTTCCCCTTTAATGGAAATTCTCGCACGAGGAATCGCTCGGCGCGCGACGTCGGCACGGCTCCTAAGAATGTTCTTAATTTCAAAGTGCACCAGGCGCTTTATGCAAAACCTAGCCCGAGTGACTTTCCTCCACTTATTTTTCTCAACGTCCTTTCTTCCTCCTCTCTCTCTCTCTCTCTCCACTTTTCATAGTCAAATTTACCGTCAATCTATTATTCCATTATACTTTCAAGAGGCGCATTAGCCGATTTGCCCTTGCGCTCACTTTTTTACCCTCGCGGTAGCAAAAAGATTGAAGGAGCCCGCGGCGAAAAGTGGTGTGTGCGTGGCAGTGCGCGATTGTATCGTGCGGATGTGCCGTAGACAGGATATCGCACAGGAGAGCGACTCGTTCGTGCATAAATATCCGAGAAATCCGCAGCGGCCGAACAAATGCCGGGAAGGCGAGAGGAAGAAGAAACGGGCTTCGGAGTTACGAAGGTGCAGGAGGAGCAGTCGGTGAGCGGCGTGAGATACGAGCGAGTTATTTTTAGTTGATTTGCACGTTGTGAAGACGCTCTAGGAAAAGCATTTGCGATCGCGATAAATCATACACGAAATTGTAAATTATGCGAAAGTAAGAAAGCGGCAATTAAATTATAATTTCCAGAAAAACTGTGAGCAAAGTCATTAAGTTATACAAAAAAAAGTAAGGAGTAAGTAGAAAAAGTTTAGTGTGGTCAGACCAGCGTAGTATTTTTAACTGGTATAGCCATAAATCCATTCAATTTTCAAAAATAATAATTGTGTATGTTATAAATTAATGATTATGTACATTATTAGTGAAATTACAGATGTATAATAGACAATGTGGTAATATTCTTCATTCTTTAATTGCATTGGAATTTCTTTACTTTTACTATAAAAGTACCTTCTGTAAATAAATGTAGCAGAAATGCAACCTGCTGTATAGATTATTAATGTAGTTCTCTCCAAAACCCTATTTTTTAGAATATGTCTAAAAAAGTTTCTCTTTGTTACTTTAAGTACACTTTATATGTGGTTAAAATCTGCTCGAAATTGCATACTTTAACATTGAAAGCCTATACTGAGAATCTACGGGCAGAGACGTTTTGTCCAATTGCAAACCAAGTTTTCTTACGATTTAAAAAAAAAACTAATCTCATGATGTAAAATAACAATACAAATCGTGAGGAAAAAAGCTGAATAGGGCAGAAGGTGCTTTATATAGAATATCTATATAGGTGTGCAGTATTTCACTCTCTTTCAACTTTTGGGTCCTATTTCTATCTATCTTTCTTTTTTTGTATCAACATTCTGAACTTTAATATTATGAATTTCGAAGTTTTCCCATTAGATAACGCTGTGTAATATCCTAGACAACAAATTTTCTAATTTAATACCGAGTTGAGCACCACGGCAGGGAGAGAACGTGCTTAAAAGTATTAGTCATAATATAATTACATTTATTAGAAATTATGAGCCATTTATTAAAAACGGATATAAACGCTATCTATTTGTCGAGAGAGAGCGTTGAGCGTTCTGAACTTTTTCATTCTACTGTTCCTATCTGGTTTTTGTCCAGACCTAAAAGTACGGTGCTATATTGTAAAAAAGTAGTAATTAAAAACTCAATTAAATTTAGCCGATTCTTATACACACCAGATATTACATGAATTAAAAACCGAATTTATTTCAGTTAATAATGGAACAAGAAACATTATTTGCTTTAGTTAAAATTTCGCGTTAACGAAGCAAATTTAGGTTTGGTTTTGTTAGAAATATGAATCGACTCTAATGAATAATAAAGTTTCACGTAGCAGAAATCAGAACTTCAGCTTTATTAAATTAAACAATTATGTTCAAAAATAATTAAATATTCATTTTAATTGATATTAGAATTTATTGGCAAATAGTATTTCATTAATAATTTTAGAAAACGTATTCAAGTGTAACGAACGATATAGAATTGATTAAACGTAAACTGTAATATTTAATTAAATATTCAACTACGCAATATCGCAATCGAACATATTTCATTTTTTCAACATTTCCTTTTGAAGCATTGACTTACTTTGGCACTATCTAACAGAATATGGACATAAGTTCGCGTAACAAAAGCTAATTAAAAATATGAGTAGGTAAGGGAGAACACGGAAATAATCTTATCCTCGTTCCAGGATGTGTTTATCCAGTTATTATTTTAATATACATTTATGAGTTACTCTTTGGCAAATAGCGTTAGCTTTGCACGGAATACATGGAAATCCAACGGCTGACTTTAATTCCGGCTTATGCGCGCACCACCGCACAACGCAGTGTAATGTATATATTGCACTTTTGCGTTTTCGACCTTCCCCCTCGACCCGTTTTTTAACGCACTAACTTCCACGGGGTCGACATCCTCTGAGCTTTCCCAAAATATCGTGAATTAAACCTGGTCAGTACTACATACAGGTTCAGGAGCTTCGCAAAGTTTATGAAGCACACTGTGCTTCGAGTTTCAATCAATAACACTGTGTGTGTGTGTGTGTGCTCCATATGCTGCTCTACATTGAAAGATAATTCTACGGGGAATTCGATAGATTTATATATTTATAAAAACTAATTAAATTGTTATTTTTTAATTAATTTAAGTTAATCTTATTTTATTTTAGTTATATTTAATTATAAAATAATTTTGGTTCTCGTAATAATTCTTTTGTTTGATCATACAAGTATCTACGATGCGGTAGCAATTTTATTCAGATTGTCGACAAAATATCACTTTCTAGAACGTGTAAATCTTTTTCTGGCACCCAGAAAATTATACCCTCGCACGGGTAATTTGAATTTAGCATATCAAATTATCTTTAGCGTACAATTTTCAGGACGCTGGGAAAATGATTTAGGTGTTAATGAAATGATATTTCGCGCGCGGCGACCAAGGTTGTTCGCTGTGCGGCAAAGGCTTAGCAGATAAATGCTTTGCTAATTCTACGGTATACACGGCTTTTAGATCTAAGGCAGATACATTAACTTTTTTAGTTTGATTAAAATAAGAAAATATACTTGGAAAAAAGTTGCTATTATTTTTAAAAGAAACAATGCAAGAAATATAATGTATTTGAACTCGGATATATTTCATCTAGCGGCAGTACTCTTATTATTATTAAAAAGAAAGTAAATGTAATTGAAGAAAGGAATAAATGGCCTTGACTTTCACACCTTAATTATTTTACTGTATACAAAAATTTGATGCAAGGCTAATTAAATTTCATGAAATATTAAATAAATTAAAAGTAAAACAACTGTATAGGGAAGAATATAGAAAAGTAAATAGAAAAAAAGAGCTTCTAAAATAGTTTAGTAACGCAGACAATATTGATATATGTCAATATTTTAATTAATTTTTACATCTCTCCCACTGACATAAATAGAATAACGAACGTATTATTGCAGGCAGAAAATTTGAAAGAATATGAGCGTGCACAGTATGAAAGACCGGTCTGAAAATGAAAACAAAACAAACTGCACTTTTCAAGGAGCTGAATTCGCGAGTGGCAGGAGAAAAAAAAATGCAAGAGAAGGAGTGAGAGAACAATAAAAGAAAGATAGACAATGGCCTCGCATCGACCCACGTCAAACGGAGCCAGAATGAAAAAAAGTCGCGGGTCAAAGGATGAAGTCTCTCGGACGGTCCTCTCAAAGATCGTGCAAACCGATCCCTGAACGCTAGGCGACAGAGACCGAAGAGCCCTTGGAGGCTTGGATCCATGTTGAGACGAATCGCTCCTTCGAGTTTTCCTCTCTCTCTCTCTCTCTCTCTCTCTCTCTCTCTCTCTCTTCTCAGCTCGTCAATTTCTTTCTGTAAGAGGAGAAAGAGAGAGAGAGAGAGAGAGAGAGAGCCAAAAGCCATACAGGAGTACGCGAACGTGCGAATGCACATGGCTTATCGGCGGTGAACAAAGCTGCTTTGTCGGCACGAATATATATATATATATATACACGCGGAAGAGAGAGAGAGAGAGCAAAGTTTCTTGGCTCCTGGAGATTGGCCCCGTGCTGCTGCTACTGCTGCTGGCTTTTCTCGCTTGACTCGTATAGCCACCTCTATTCAGCCTTTGCACTATTCGCGCATCTTACGAGTTTTCATCTTCTCCCGTTTTTCCATTCTCCCGTTCTCCATCGTGTCTTCTGCAGCGTAACTGTCCCATGAATCCTCGATTAGCGCTCCATTAAATCTGAACGCGCACGCGCGATCCCTTTTATTGCTTCGAGATGATTTCGGTGCTTTAGACTTTAGCTGTTTGTTTACGACTTTCCCCTATATACAAATGTTTTATGTGTACATTATTTGTGCATTTTGGGCACAATAGTCGACGCAATCGGTTTTAACTGAAATTAGAGAATTGTATAAAGAAAATTCATGCGCTCGAACCCATTCCAGTGCTTTGATGATATTTACTCAGTTCAAACCTATTACTGCGGGGTACATGAGCAATAATAACCAATGACGCTTTAGTATAGAGCAATACGGTTTTGTTTTTGTCCGTATACTCGTCTTAGCTAACGAAATAATTTGAATTCATTATAGTAAAATTTATTCATTAATTGGTATGGACGCGCGCGCATACAGGCGAGTAACAAACATTCGCGAGGGCTAAGTTTATGAGTAAAATGCCAATTCCCGTCGTTTTGCTATTAATGACTCTACCGGATGTACCTAACTACGATATTAACTACATTTTGTAGCATGAATCCCTAATGAGATTTGCAGCTCCGGGTTATAACGTAATCGGATGCAAACAAGCGATTGCAGCTAAATAATGCCCATTGCATCTATATGGCCGAATTATACAAAGTAACCGTGTCCAAGGGACCGATACGTGTTTTTGTACATTTACTTACTATTCGAATCGACTGTGCGACAACTAAATTTACAGTAAAACTTGTTCTTTTCTTCAATTTGTATACGATTGTTTGTATAGAACATCAAGGCTAAATCGCTTAATTGTGTATGATGTACAACGTTACTTTTTATTCAGTTCACAGATCCATATCCGTGTAACATATTTGTGACGCTCAGCTTATAAAACTTTCAACACCCGCAGGATCATTTTTCAGAAAATGTGGAATTTTATAACTGCACTGTTTATGTATTCTCGGAAAATGTCCCAAACGCAATTAAAATTTTATGTCGAATTTCTTAAGCACAAATAATTATGACTATTAAAACTTTTTTTACCGATGTATATTATAGCGACTATCATTTCGTTAAAACATTTTTCAAAAACCTACATTCAGCGTATTCTTTCGCTTTCTGATCGTATGCATACAATTATTTCAAACTACTTCATAAAATTCATTCATTTGAGTTAGTATAGAAATAAACAATTGTAGGTAATAATAAATACTGATGACATCATAATATTAATAGCCATACGTGATAAGAAACGTGTTATAGAATCATTAGAAGCAGACTAGACGAAGAAAAAAGTTCAATTAAAACTTACTATGTTTTGACCTAATCGAGGGACAGGCTTACAAAATAGGAAAAGTTACCGTGTTTCACTGTAAAGTTTAGCGTATTAGCTAAATGTTACTATAAAACAGAGTAATTTTCTTGAGTCTGTCCCTTGATTACTACAGAACATATAAATACTTAATAGAACTTTTTTCCCAGTGCGATAGTAATAATATCTATTTTATAAGAAAATATAATTTAAATTGTTTTCCAAAGGAATACCTTTGGTGCAGTAGTTCAAGGTTAAGATTTATTTGACTTTAATTAAACCACAGCAAATCAAACACCCACAGCTATAGGGACACTTACCCGACATTGAATTTTGACTTATTACCACAGGATTTCGGCCCTTTTATCCTGACCCATTTATACCGTATACACACCAGTTGGTATATATACATCAATGCGAACCAAGCTAGTTTCAAGATGGCATACATAAATTTCATTTACAAAACTAAGTACATCTCGTAACCATTTCCCAGTGGCCTGGAAAAATAAAGAAAGTCATTCGGAGTCTCGGGGGCTCCCAGGAGTTTTTCGTTAGTGTATACACAGTCTTCGAGAATGCCAAGCCTTTTATGTTCGTGGTGGCACGCCTTTTCCATCACGTAAACACGTGACGCACCGCGTGGTCCAACCAGCCAGGGACACACAACCGCTATAAATTACGGTATCCCTTGTAAGTTGCACAGCTTGCGCCTCGCTGCCATGACGACTAACCACAGGAATGTGACACTTACGTGATGAAAGAAATGCATGTCAAATAGGGCGGAAAAAGGACCGAGTGTTGCTGGCACTTGTTGCTGTCGGGGTCGCATTTAATAATGCTTTGCTTATATAGTTTATGTTTCGAAAATTATATGTGCGATAATACCGTACAATTTATTCGGAAATTCGATATAATGGATTTAGCTCTGAAGCATGGAACTCGTTTGTATGGAAAAACATTATTAATATAATGTCTTCGTTGAAAATATAATTCCCTAATTATTACTTTTTAAATTAATCAGATATTTTTCTTATTATTTAATATTCTTATGTTATAACTAATATGATACTCGAAAATTAATCATACGATAATTGAGCTACTTCATATTATATTGCACCTTCATTTCTATATTACTTAATCATAAATTAATTATTAGATTTAAAAAATATAGAATGTAATCAAATAATTTATTCTTCATTAGAAGGAATCAGACTTTTTTATCGTCGAAAATTACGGTATTTTATTTCTTCGATAAGAATCCTATTAATTTATTTATATTATGCTGACCAGCGATAATCCACTTTTTGTTTTGTTTTTGATAGTTACAAAATGATGCATTATACATTATAATTTTTTTAACGACAATTAACATCAGAGTTACTCGAAAACTTGCTGTGCAATGTTCAACGATCCCATTGCGCCACTAACTTTCTTAGAATTCCCATTGCAACTATGTGTTTAAGACTTCTTCGTACCATAAAGTTTATTGAATGAGCTTGGAATTAATTACTATTTTGAAATTGAAAATCTCAGAAATACCTTCGTATGCTTGAAACAAATTAAGTAGATAAAAATGATTAAACGAAAAAAAGTTATAAAACGATCATTTTGACACTTTTTCGATAAGTTATTTTTAACTCAAGTATTTAATTTGCTATCGAGAAGCGTAACAATAAATTTTTAGGTCAACTAGTTTCAAGTTTGTGCAACGCGATCCCTTCAATTACAGTTTCTCTTCAGCATCAAAAAGGATTGACGTATTTTTAATTCTCTGAAATTAAAAAAAGTACTTTCTCGAGTTTAAAATTATTTTGTTGCAACTTATATTAAAGTAATTAAAATAAATTAGCATTGAAATCTTAAAATAAAAATGTCCTGTAAAATCCAGTTTATATATTGATTCTGAATAACTCTGAAAGCCAGAATATTCATGACTTGCTATGTCGGTTATTTATTACGTATGAAATTGATTGATGCTCGTGACGATTCAAGACTTAAGATATGACTCGCGGATCACTTTAAGTCTGTCCATTATAATTAGTAACACGCAATTTTTACGCAAACAATCGATCATTGTATCCACGCCAATTTTTTGAAAGATTCCAAACAGGAACGCACATTTTCATCTTCGCATTTATCATCTTTGCACAACATTTATGTACGAATTGGTGAATCCTGTTCTTGGCTTTATGCTTCTCGCCCTTCATTTTTTTTAAAAAACTCCGATACCGTAGAAGAATAAACACGCAACCTCATTTTGATGACAATTTAAGTTACCTCGTAAATCATATTTATTGCTAATACAGTAGGCACTTTTGTCATCATAAAAATGTTTCCATCAATTTACTTCAACATTGTACAGTTTATCGATTGCAATTATTGCACTTCTTATTTACACTTTCACAAGAATAATTCCAATGATTCGTTAGAAAGTTTGTTGAATAATTATTGACAGTATAAATGAAAGACGACCTTTAATTTATAGAAGGAAAATTTTGAATGAGACGAATTTTTTATAACCACAATTATATATTTTAATCAAAATAATTAAATTTGCTTTGATTTTGAGTCTTTATTGTTCTATTCAGTTTCCTATTTATAAATGATAGTACTTTAAAGATTCGTGCCTATTTGTGTATTTATTGCCCTCTTTTTCTGATCAAAAATAAGTTTTAAAACCAGCTTTAAAAAGGTAAGTAGTTTTTACGTAGGTGTGAGATTCGTTATGTGTTTTACGAAACTACATTTATGAATTATTATTTTGTCACTATACCAATACTTTTTCCAATACCTATACTGATCTAATAATTGAGTATTTTAAATCATTCTTAAAAATTAATTTAAGTTTATTTGAAGAAGAATCATGAATTTCATCTGAACGTAAAGAATTTACAATGCAATTTTCCGCACTACCTTATTCAACTTGCTAAAAAGGCGTGAAGTAGTTTACCTCAATTCATTGGTAATCGAAACTCTAATTTAGGTACATAAATTCTATTACATAAAACATGTGTGAAATTTAAATTTAAACTGTAGATAGAACGTAAAACTTACGATAAAGTAAGTCTATTTTAATGCCTTCTAGATTGTGAACTCTATTATCAGCTTGAAGATAGGTATAGTACCTTTGAAAATGTAATTTACAGTAATAAAGTTATATAAATTCAATGGATTCCAATATAAAGTTCTCTTGAAACAGTTAAAACCTAATTTACTTTAAAATTAAAAGGAACGTAAATGTATACAGAAAACAATTATAGTTGGGATTAGTATTTTTAGCGACTCTTTTAGTTTAAAACGGTCGAGTGAAAAACAAACTTTTATACTTTCCAGTAAGAAATCATTTATAGGGAGACATTTTGACTGATACATATGTAAACGGTGGTACAGTAGCTTTCAAAATGTCGCGAAAAGTTTTCTCTGCTATTCTTCGAGCAAAACTAATGTGTTTTGCAATTCGTAATCGATATCTCTTTAAGCGGCCACCAATAGCTGACGTGACCTCGAAGCATTCATACATAATCGACCTACTTTATCCAAAAATTTGTATTAATGAACTTTATAAAATAATGTAAATAAATTATATAAAAACAGTTCAGACATATTTCATATTTTTCGCTCAAAATAAGATCAATATAATTATAATAAGCTCTATATTATGATATTATACTAAACGATGATTAATTTATACAAAATAAGTAATTAGAGAACACGTATAGTGTGGATTATAAAAGATAACCAGAACTTATTTAAACAAATTTTAATTAATTTAATTTCAAAGTTTTACATGATAATATATATATTATTTCTAGGTAGCGAAATATTTTATTAAATAATTGTCATCCATGTAATAAAATATTTATATTATTTCATTTATAACAAGATGTTTTTATTAAATTTGCTAAATATAATATGATATATAATATGTATTTAAAAATATTAAATATGCTTATTAAAGCTTAAAAGTAGTTTATTTTCTTCTTTAATTAATGTTTCAGATTTCAGATAATCAAACGACCAACACAAAATCTAATTTTAATACAGACAGTGGCGCGAGCTATAAATGAAACACGCGTGTCTCAGATTTCGTATAATTATTAAACGAAATTGAATTAAGGTTTCAGGTGTTTACGGGAAAGGCTGCAATAAAATAAGCAGAGCTTAAAGATTATTTTTCTACGGAATATAACGCTGATAACGGTTTAAAATAGCTCTGATTGGACAGTGCGAGCAGGAAACGCAATAGAACGCACGCGTATACATACAACCTCAATAACGAATGAGGGTATAAAAATTTCAGTAGAGCCAGGTTAACCCCGATGTAGACACAAGATTATCGCTTCAATTCACCCAGACAGCTATCTGACAAAAACGTCCCAGACCACAAATCTTCCCCTTTCAGCGCTCGGCACTGCCATTTAATTTTCGTTATCGGCCCGATAAATCATCACCCCCCCCATCCCTCCCGTATATCCATAAACGCATCACACCTTCAGTACATAAATTAGTCAATTCGAATTCGAGTACTCTATATATGCAGACCCACACACACGGCACGCACGTTTATAAATAGGCGGATAGAACAAAGTGTGTTTCGCGGGCGTTAAGCGCCGTACTTCTGCCGAGAGAGACGCGACAGCAGCAGAGCGGACAGGAAAACACATCGATGAATTTGTGCAAATTCCGCGGGGAAGAAGGTCTCGCGTTCCCTCCCTAGTAGCGCATAAAAGCAAGATTGATGAGAGGGTCAGCGGTGCATGGCTGGTACTCGAGTTCCGATGGATCATTAACAATATTTACGCCCGGCAAACTGCTTCATATACCCTACTCTCTCTCTCTCTCTCTCTCTCTCTCTTCTCATCCCTGGCCTAGAGCCTCGAGACATGTGCACACACACGCACGTATATAAGCACGCATACACACACGCACGCATACGCATGTGCAGTTGGCCATAGAAGCGCTAAGGGTTTCCGATTACGACTCGATAATGGGTAATATCGCGAAGGGGAGGGTTCGAGCCGCGGGCATTAATAAGAGAGCTGATATCGCGAGCGGAGCGAGTATAGCGAGCCGTTACAATGCGATATTGTGTAAGGAGAGAATTTCGGCGATATTGGCCATTGCTCTTGTGCGACGATTGCCAAACGGTATATATATGTGTATTAATCGTGCGTGATAATCGAAATGCTCGACGGTCTACTTGCGGTGATGCGACGATTTCTTTTTTCTTCTTCGATTTTAAAGAGATGCGATTCTAGCTTCGATTTATTGCGCGCTGTTATTCACCGCACAACGTAACATTTTTGTAGGTTGATCTGTAAAAGATTTATTTGCATATTGTAGATTTATCATTTTAATACTGATATTTCTACGGGGCATTATATGCCTGATTTGCAATCATCAATTTTTTTTTTAACGAAACAAAAATAAAATTGCATCTCAAAATACAGTGATTGGAATTCGATTTAGTTTTTTTCTACAGTCATGAAAATGATAACTTTTAATATTGTAGGCATCCTAAGTCATGTAATGTGCGCATACATAGATATACTTTAGCATACGTGGCATCGCAAAATAAACTTTCAACTATTTATATGGTTTAATGTACGTCTAAGCCAAGAAATAAAAAATATGACCTTTTTAAACTTACGCACCAAAATATGATATAAAATGATCATGTTAATTTGTTTCTTTGTACATTTCAAATTTATATATTTTAAAAATGTATTTCTGTACCTGTATATATTTTTAAAATTTAAGTAAAAATATTTAATGACAGAATACAACTAAATGATTTCATCAATCGATCTAAATATATAAATATTTAAATTATAATCAATACAAAAGGTCATACAGAACCATTAAAAGAAATAGATACATTGGTTAATTACATTAACACATTGAGCAAATGAAGCAGTAATGACATTATAACTAAATGACTGTATTTCATTTAGCAAAAGAGTTAAGAAATAATTAATTAATAAATCAATAAATGAAGGAATGAATTGCTTCATACATTATTTCATAATGGTGTTATATATCATATTTGATCAAACTTTTATTATGTGAGCAGTAATAAAGGATAGTGCATTCACAAAAAACATCGTCTACAATTTTTTGCCTCTAAATATAATTTCTTCAATTAGAGTGTTTGATTGAAACACGAGAAAGTACAATATTAAACAGCAAAATATTTCTATCTATTTAAAAGAAATTTTTGTTGTCTTTGCAAATAAAATTATTGAGTTTAATTTTGGATTGACATTGAATTGAAAAAACAATTGTAGCTGAATATCTCAACCTTTATAAATTAAAGAATGACACAGTTTTACGATACCAACGAACTATTTCAATCGTATGATTGTATAATTGTATGATACACTGACTCACTTGAGTTACGAGTAAAATAAACCATTTTTATACTTTGGCTGACCCTGATCATATATCAATAGCAAGTTCCAAATGTATCCCTTTAAAACTGTGAATGTAGCTTAACCATTTTTCATCAAAGTTTCTATTCTATCTGATAAATTCCGTTCTAGATCGCAACACAGTTCTAAATCAAATTTTTCCGAATAAAAGCCTACAGGATTTATTTCTAGAACCTGCAGTTCGCCAAAGCCAAGGATCTCTCTAAAATCGTATCATCACATAAGTCGAATATATCAAGTATGCTTTCGATATATCTCGGGTGTGCGGTAGTTTCAGGGATACCGAAGCAATGAAGTTCAAACGCGATCGGTTACTGCTGGCACGCGGTACTTATACGAGCTACTGCGTGCGAACGCGTTAACTGCCGAGTTTTGTGCTTATTATTGGCCGGTTTTATGGGCTATCGATTTATCAGCGATCCCAATTAAACCACAGCTTGGCCGAGCTTCTGCCGCCGGCGCCGTTCTGAAGCAATATTATGTTAACGGCTTGCGGACAATGAAAAACGAGCGCAGATGTATCACCGCGAGACTGAAATGAAAATACCCTTTCGCACAACGTTCTGGAATTTCTTACTCTCCGATCGCTTGTACATTTCATTAAAAGAATTTTCTTTTTATGCAGTTTAAAGTAGCGGATAGCGTTGGATGTCGATTCTTGATTGCAGCCTTGGGGGGAATGGTTTAATGGAAAAAATTTTGAAATTCTCATTTTTGTGACGTATTTCAAGAAATTGACAATAAATAAGGCATGATTTACCTATATTCAATAGATTTCTGTAGGAAAATATTTATGTTAACGATTTAGAATCTTTTATTAATTTTTACATAGAATTGTCTTTCGAATAATTGATATATATATATATGTCATTCGTATGAAACATATAAAAGGCTTTTATTAAATTTATATTAATATTTGTATATTATTAGTTTTTATTTATAATTTTTAATTTTATTGGCTTTTTAAATATTTGTAAATATATATATATATATATGTTATTCGTATGAAACATATAAAAGGTTTCTATTAAGTTTATATTAACATTTATATATTATTAGTTTTTATTTATAATTTTTAATTTTATTGGGTTTTTAAATATTTGTAAAGGATTGGAGTTATAGAAAGTTAATTAAAAGCATGTAAACATAAAAAGCATTTCGTTCACTTTTGTCGTATTGTTAAGTATTTATTGAAGCACGACGGACAAACACGCTTGCGGAAAATTCAATTTTTTATTTCGTTCGTTATAAAATTTTGCAAAATTAATAAAGAAAATCTCTAGATTTATTTGCAAATTACTTATTCATCAATTACAAAAATGCTATAGAATCTATATAAATCTTTTTCAATTACCTCGTCGACAATTGCAATTTTCAAATTTGCACACGCTGCAGTGAAATATTTCGTTACAATGCGCCGCGTGTCATAATCATAAATAATGTTTTAAATCTGATGAAATTTAATACTTCATCGCGATACAAGTTAGATTTATTTCCTGCTCATCATCTCTAGCGAAACGCAATTAATCCGCGTCTTCGGGATTCTCCTTGCGCAATCATAGAGCACTTCGCGCGCGTATCCCTCTCAATCAACGCTCTCTCTCTCTCTCTCTCTCTCTGCATCTCTCAGATTCTAAAATTAAGACATCTCGCGTATAAAGCGCAGGAAATTTCTTGAATCGTGCACTCGGATGTACGGGAGCGGTGTCAAACTTATCACGTTCAATTGCTAAATTTACCTCCCACTGGCTTGCATTGGTGCCATTGTCACCTCTAGGACTGTCGCGATTGCCGCTATGTCTCTCTCACTCTCTCTTCGCCTCGCTCCGGGCGTTTTCGAATAAATATTTGCTCGTGGAAAGATCAACAAACCGAGGCGAAGATTTAGCAGCGACTTCTCACGACTCTTCAGTGGTATTGGAGTGAGGGAGAGTAAAAAGATAGGAATATAGGATGAAGATGAAACAAAGAAATGCATCCGGCTGAGTAATGTAGCCCAGCTAAATGGATCCTGTTTTTCATGTCCGAACTGACCAAGAAAGAGAAAGAGAGAGAGAGAGAGAGAGAGAGAGAGAGAGATGGAGTAGGATAAGGTGCAATTGCTACACGTCCTACGCGGCGTTTATCGGATTTTCGTGCTCGCGCGAACCCGAAATGAGCTTCATAGACGCAATCACGAGGAAACGGTAGGAGCGCGCGCGTTGAGCCCATAGGTAAAAGGGTGAGCAGCCGGCGTAGAGCGAAAGAGAGAGAGAGAGAGAGAGAGAGACAATCCGCGAACGGTTAATCCGCTCCCTCAATTAACTTCGTCCATCCCACGCTCAAATCCTCTCGCGCTTCAGCTTCATTATCTGGGCCTTCGGAATACGACGCGGCTGCTCAGCTCGAGTAAAGAAAAGAAGTTTATCGGGGACGACAGAGAGGGGGGACAAAAACTCCACTGGTCGTTCCCCACCCGGAACATCTTTAAGCTTCTGAATCTCTCGGAGCGGAACGCGCGCTCTTCCATTTACGTCCGCTGGAACGATGGGCTAGCACACGAGAAAAAGAGACGGACGCGGGGATGGTGGTACTTTTTAGTTTTCATGCGTTTAAGAAAAAGAAAGGAAGCGAGAGGCAAACTCGAGCGGAAAGTTAATTCAGTCAAGATATGAAATTGTGTCACGCCGAAACGATAGTCCGGGTGAAAGAAGCCAGCCCTCTGGGTAATTCAATCGCGGATACGGTCCCTCCCAAATGTCACCAGTCGATATCACAGACACGTGTCGTATATAGAAGGGAGGAAAAATTCTACAGGTATATCGTATTGTGTGTATTACCTAGCTTAACGTAGCACGTATTGAAGAAATCCGGACCGAGTACAACGCTGAGTAGGCCCATGGTACCTTGAGGGAATTCGGTTAGCAAGAACAGGAGCAGCACCGCCAGTAGCATCTTCGTCGTCCGATCGGTCTGCTTCTGTTTGTCCATCATGCGCGAGGCTTTTCGCTTTCTCTTCTTGCTCTCCGCCAGATTGATCGACTCCTCCATCTTCACCATCGTCGTCGAGGTAAGTATCCTTCGGCGCTTTTTCGCCTCGACCAGTGCCATGATCAGCCTGAGACTGAGAATCGTCAAAGCCACACACGGTATCAGTTTGATCACGACGCTGTACATCCAAAAGTTCATCTCCTTGAGACCGTTCTGGGCGCTCTCCGTCAGCGCGACAAAGTACAGGGTCGCGTTGTTCGTGTCCATGCCGTTGCTACCGGCCAACCGATTGTGGGATGGATTCTGTACGGTCAGATTGACTTGGCGATCGTTGGCGTCCAAGGTGACGTTCTTGGAGGTGACCTGGGTGGTGACGTACAACGGGAAGCATATCAGGGGACATATGACATAGGCTGCCACGATCGCCATGATCGTCCGTCTGTAGCTGCACCACTCGCCGTTCTTGTGCGGATGAGCCACGGCTATGTATCTCCAGACGGCCAAAGTGACCGTCAGCCAAATCGATATGGTGTGAAAGACCTGGGCGAAGTTCGAATGGAAGAGGACGAAGACCGTCCAAGCGTAGGTGTAGGTCTCGCGTTTCGGCCGATGATAGAGATAGGAGTGGACGGCGTAGGGGATGTACTCGATCATCACGAGCATATCAGCGACCGCGAGACCGGTCAGTATAGCGTTCGTAGGCGACGACATCTCCCGACGCGTCAATACGGCGATGTTCAAGCCGTTGGCGATAGAGCCGAATATGCATACCAGAAGACTGGCCCAGCCGTGAATAGATACGTAACGCGTGTGGAACGTGTCGACACCACTGCCGCACGTGAAATTGTATCCCATCGTGACGTTCGACATTTTTTAAACAACCAAACGTATAGTCCATCGATACGCACTGTAATTCTACCGACAAGAGAATAAACTGCCTTTGGATTGACTGGTTCACACGTGTAATGCCTATACCACAAACGCTACTTTCCTACGTCAAAAACAACAAGTTTTGTCGAACGTCATTTTCCACATGGCAGATCTCTATTTTCTCCAAGTCTTTTCACTCTGATCACGTGGGAAAAAAAAAACGAAAACACACTCGACGTGTCAAGAAACCAATTCTCAATTGTACGGGTCTTTGCGTTACGAATCCCAAGCAATGATCATTTCACTCGCAGACTCCTCTCGATATCTTTTCCGTATCCTTTATCTCCGGACTACCATCACCGTCGATCGAGCTGATGAGTTTCCGGGTGCTATTGAGATATCACACGCTTTCCTTCCTTCCTTCCCGCAGTCCAGCGAGTGAAAAAGGATAAAAGCCGTTCTCTCGCTCCTACTAATTTCGCCTCGAAGTAGAAAGCTTCTCTCCGGCATTCGGGTTCTCTCTCTCTCTCTCTCTCTCTCTCTCTCTCACGTCATTAGCCTTCGTGCCTCCGGCCAGCTGCGCTCTATTCCGGCCCGTTTACGTCCGACAAAGGGCAAGAGCAGTGGTGGTAGTACGGAGAGATCGGCAGCCCTCGGCAGTATCACCGCATGTCTCGGGGCAGCAGCAACAGCAACAGCACCGACTGCCAGCATCGGCAGGGCTGATCTCTCGCTCCGGCATCTCTCCAATTTAAGTTTGTGGAAACTCGAGGCCGGAAGCCGTCGTTCCGAGCCGACGAACCCTCCAATCGTCCGTGAGCTCGCTCATGAGACCAACTCCCCTCCTCTCTCTTCCCGCATCCTCGTGTCCTACCTTTTCCGTATATCTATATGTGTGTGTAAAAAAAAAAAACAAAACACTCTCACGACCGAGGATGTTATCGCACCATTCTCTTTCGGTCACTCGTAATTTCCCGTGTCTCCCAGGAAATCGAGGGATAAAAAAAACCGGGACTTCCACTCGGCCGAATAATCTGTGCTAATGGTTACGGTGGCCGCGTGCAGTGGCGCGACTGCAAGGACGCCGTGGAACGAACGGAGCTCGTGGCGAACGGTATCGCGCGCGGGCGTCGAATGGATACAAGACGACGGGCCGCAGGGGAAAGTCTTTTATCGGCGGCGTTGAATAGAGCGGCGCCCGCCAACGTAGACGACGCGCGCACGCGCTCTCTCTCTCTCTCGCGCTCTGTGCCCCCCCGCCGCTCGCTTCCCTATCACCGAGAATGTGTGAGTGCGTCTCGGTCTCGATAGCAGCGGTGTCGGGGTGTGCGTTGTGTATAAGCCTATAGCTTTGCCACGGCGGCGACTACGACGACGGCGCCGGCAGTGGTTCACTCGACATCGCTTCCAATTCGGTTTCTGGATATCCAGTGCGCCGCGGAACTCGTGTCTGTGTGTGTGTGTGTGTGGAAGCTGCTACATACCGAGCGAGCTTTTGTGTTTTTTCCCTGGCCAGCGCGAGCAGCTGCTAAAGCGTGATACACACGCGCCTTCGGCATTCCTCGCACGATATCGCGCGTCCTCATCATCGTTATAGCTACTGCCTTTTCTCTCGTAGTCTTCTTTCCTTACTTTTACCTTTCGCTTTGTTTTTCCTTGCCTCTTTATTTTCTTTACTTCTTGGCTTTATACTTCTTTATTGTAAGGGTTACCTTTCAGAGAAGATGTGCGACTATGCTGGCTTTCAGAGATAGAAAGAATCAATGCTTGAAGGTTCTTTTTTGGAAAAATGCATATGACAGCTGATTGTTAAACATTTACTAGAATTTAAAATTTCATTGGTAATCGATCGTGCGTAGGTAATTTTATATAAGGATTATAACGTGTTGAAAAGTATGATAACTATTAAATATTATAGGATTACTGTTGTCTAATAAAATTTTATAAATAAACGCAGGTTAATTCGTGTTTCGTATCTTGAATCAATTAATTAAATCAATTATACTTTTTGATCGTTTTCCTATATATATATATTATAAATAAAAAGAAAATTTTATAGTAAAATGATAATTAAGATAAAGTTTAATAGCAAATTTAATTTTTTTTGCAGAAGCATTTGTATCAAAATGCCAGCTTTTTATTATTCATTGGAACTATGCATATCGCCTCACATAACTATGCTGTAAAAATGTTATACAACATTTATCAGATTTTGTATGGACAATAAAAGAGTTTGAATCTTTGACGAGCAAAAATTTTACATTTCATTTTAAATTGTAACTCGTGATAACTACTTTCCACAATAAAAGTGTATTAGCAATTGTATACGACAAAATTGCAGCGATCAAAAAAGTAATTTGCACTGTAGACAAAAAAATATATTGGGTCAAATCCACTGATTTCTATAAAACTATTTCACATGGTGACGGTGTACTAATAATTAGATTAGTAGATGTCTTAGAATCGATTTGTTTAAAAGAAAATGCTATGGCGCAAGGGAGTTGAAAATTGGAATTTAAAGCAGTGCAAGATGTGAAGATTAAAAAATTATCCTGTTATTAGTCGAAACTTTGGGAGGCAAGTGCTAAATCAAGAACTTGAAGTAATATTAGTAGAATATATTTTAGAAGCTGTGAATGAGTATTTACCCCACAGATATTCGCGGTCAGTTAGCATAGTTATGCATCTGTAACATTTTAATATTTTTTAAAGTTGTTATAGTCGAAGTGGTATGTTAAAGTTTATATAAAAATATATAATCCAATTGCCAGATAAAATTGTGCGTTCAATCTCGCCCCAGTGTCCATTTAATATATTTAAAATATTGGTTTTCATAAATTAAAGAATATAATTATTTGCTGCGGGTTTTGAAAGGTACGCAATAAATAGTTTTCGCCCCTCTCACTCCTACAGATCTTTTTAGAAATACATTAATTTTACTTAGATTCCTGTGTTTCATGGATAATGATCCTGAGCTACAGTTTCAACTTTACCCTATTAATTAGCCAGAAATAACTCAAGATATACTGTAAACCGTCAAATACTTGGCAGTAGGTATATTTCCTAATATCGCAGTCATAGAATCTTATTGTCATGTCTAAGTTCATTGTGGTCTTTATCCCCGATCTGAAACACAAAAGTAAGCGATAATACATCGAATCGTTCGTGTTCAGGGTGAAAAATCAGACTCAAACAAACGAGCGTATCTCTGCTCCGAGAGACTCGATGCCCCCCGAGTCCCTTTTTCGTAACAAAGGTCTTTCGAGCTCTACAATCACGAACAATGCATTTTGTATACTCACATGCCTACAATGGTTCTCTCTCTCTCTCTCTCTCTCTGTTACAACCACCCACGCACAGTATTCACCCAAATTCTTTGCAGTTCAGCTCGCTCGCCTCTTCATTTACCATTCATGGTCATCGCGTGCTGTACTAAAAAGCCTCTTAATTTCGAGATCGCGCGATACTCCTGTGCCTCCCTTCTCTCTCTCTCTCTCTCTCTCTCTCGTTCTCTCTCGTTCTCTCTTATATATAGAAGATAATTGAGTCCAGGAGAGTTCCATTAAGGCCAAATACATCTTGGAGACTCGCAGCGCACCACTCATTAGACTAAGGATTCAAGGAGGCACTATCTGATCGCTCGACTTGAAAATCTCTGTCTTGACGAGGTTATTGTCGAAGTTATATTATATATATGTCCTTATCAGTTGGAGTGCACAGAGAAGCGAGTGAATGCCAGGAAGGGTTTTGCGCGCTCATCTCTCTGACCATACAATGATTCGTGGTTCTTATTGTTGATTATGATAAAGGGATGTATAGGAGAGCGAAACCATGTCAAGTCGTGTTGGTTAATAATACATATATACCGCTTGGCAAAATAGTTTACAGCGCATTATTGACTAGGTCGTGACGAGTTGAGAGGGTTTATTTGTATAGGCCAAGGATTTTCGAGGAGTTAACGACGCACCAATGAAGTATGAATATCGGCTCGTATATTTGTACAATATACATATTGAGTTAACATTGCTTCTGCAAATTGGAGATGTCAAATGCACGCAAGAGCGTTGGCTATGATCTTTTAACTCTTTAACTATGTATACGTACACCTGATTAGAGAGTACATATATAATTATTGTAGGCTTTCGTGCACTGTGTTTACATTTTTGGTCAATAAGTTCGTTTAAGCTGGGGCTTGATTTTTCGCGGGTTGACCCATCATTCTGAACTAATGGTAAATAAATATGAACGAGTCTAATTCTGGTGTGCGATAAATAATCTAGCACCTCATTATTTGTTCAGTGATCTATTCATGGGAAACAGAGAGTAAAGTCTAATGGAAAGGTTTACGATCAATTTAATATGAAAGTCACGATAGCCTCGGGTATCAATATTTTATAACAAAAACATACTACACCTTGTTCGAGGGGCGCGATCGCGAGGAAAAAAAATGAAAATGTAAACGGTAATTAGTGTTTGGCGGTTGCGAATTGCTCGGAAAGAGAGTTGCAGGGAGGTGTGCGGTAATGAGTTCGCGATAAATTTCGCGCAGCTGTACGGGCTTATTTCTTTTTTTTCTTCTTCCGTTCTACGCGCACAAGATTTAGGAGTGCTAATAATTATCTTTGAATAATAAATTGCGTTTGCCGCGCAGTTTTACGATTTCTTTTTTAGCAGGAGGCGGTTAATCGTCTTTGTCCACGTGGTAAAAACATCATTTAGAAATCAAGATTAAAATCTCATTTGACGCTTTTGCGATTGTAATCGGCAATTGGAAAAATATGCGTGTATATTACAATTCGTGTTTTGACATGGTGAAAGTAACCTTTTTTCTGATATTTATGGGAACAGCGGACAACCAGGAATTAGTACTCTAATAGAGTATTTATCTTGATACGAAAACCACACTTAAATTTCTACAAAAAAATATCGTCAACAACTTTAATTTTAAATAACAGCATTTAAGGAGCAGCATCGCACGATGTCAAATTATTTAGTGTAAAATCACGATAACAAAATTTTTCCTCTATTTACGATATAACTAAAATAACTCCAATTTTTGGAAGACACGCCGCAAGGCAAGAAACGAACGATTCTTCATTCTTTATTTAACCAACGCTGTGAATTTATAGTACGCAATTTATTCCCGCACAGTTTATCAAGAACGAGAAAACCAAAATCCGTACGTATTCTTAAATCTTATCGAATCGCGTAAAATATTCGTAAAGGATAATTGATAGAACAGCCGAGGGGAACTGCACTCGGTACACTATACATTAATCAGATAATTCGCCAGCCACTTAAAACGAGCCGTGCGACAAGAGATCGATAGCAAACAATTCCACGCTCTCTCGTGGCAGAGAGCGCGAGCGACGGTCCGCTCCAGTCCGACTATACACATACCTTCCTGCCTCGCGCGTCTGTCAGCTCGTTAGTCATCTGGAAAAATAAAATCTCCCACGTACGCGGGGCCCTGGGGCTACTTTTATCCGAAGAAATTCGTTACGCATTGAAGTCGGGGGAGCCATTATATTCGTATTTGGCTCTCTCTCCCGCCCTTATCCATATGATATATGAATTGGACTCTCCTAAGCCATAAAGTGGCTAATCACTACTTGGCTGCGTGCGTGCACGCGAGTGTGTGTGTGTGTGTGTGTGTGTGTGTGTGTGTGTCCGAACCTTACTCAACGTTAAACGGCATGGGAGTTGGCCTTTGTCCACGTAACGTCCCTTCGTGTTCGACTTATATGGTACTAATACTACTGAGCACGGAACGCTGGAGACTTAAGCCTTTCTATTCTCGGCTACACAATGCTTGCGCATTAAATCTCTTTCGTTTGCTCTGTGCATGTCTGACGACCGGATGGTAGTTTGAACATTGCTGATCAAAGTCCTTCTGTTGTATACTGTATTATGTAAGGACAGAATTTTTCTTGAGTCTTTCCGTTTCGATTGCTTTATTATGAAAGCTGCTCAAGTACTTGTCGGTATAAGTAAAGCAATGTATTATGTATAGTTCCGACTTATTTTATTTTCTTTTTAAGATGTAGATTGTTTCAAGGGAAACAATCTACATCGTAAGAAATTACTGGATTAAAATAGGAAATATGCAAAAATTTTAAGATTAACTTTTACTTCATGTATACCGAGTAAAATAATCTATTTATTTTATTCGTAAATCTTTCTCCATGACCTCTAAAATTCATCTTTATATAATCAGCTTTCTAGTTTTCAAAAATGTTTTACTTTATAGAAGATATTTTACGATATTGATAAAATAAGAAGGAATTAGATAATCGAAAAATTTAAAAAATCATGCTGTCGCATTGCGCTTTATCAAATTCCCAGTAGGCTAGAATTTAGAAGATGGATGGCCTACTTAAAAAGACGATCACTTACATAAATTGTGGAATCAACGTTAAACTATAAAACATAGTTATAAAAAATATCTGATAAAATGATAGATGTATCAGTTAAGGATGTACAAGCGATTCTCATTGAAAAATAAATTTCCAACTTTGAGAGTTGAAATTTGAGGAGTATTTTGAAATTTAGTAGTACATCTATTTGAACTATTCAAAAAAAAAAAAAAAAAAAGGAATGCATTCACCGTCTAGATACTGAGAAAACAGCTTCTGAAGTAACATATTATAAACATATCGTTATATTCTATAAGAGTTCTAGTTTCATTTAAATAGTTTTTGATTCTCTAAAATTGGATTATTCAGTACCAAAAAAAGTAAGAAATCACGCAAGAATCTTCTCTGCCATCAAGTCCTATGTATTTGAGCATCCAAACTGTCAACTTCAGAAGCTGTTTTCTCAGTATCTAGACGGTGAATGCATTCTTTTTTTTTTTTTTTTTGAATAGTTCAAATAGATGTACTACTAAATACTCTTCAAATTTCAACTCTCAAAGTTGGAAATTTATTTTTCAATGAGAATCGCTTGTACATCCTTAACTGCAAATAACTGAATTAATAATAGCTAAATAAGTTATTATAAATAAAGTTCCA
The DNA here is from genome assembly GCA_900490025.1 of Megastigmus dorsalis. NCBI lineage: Eukaryota > Metazoa > Arthropoda > Insecta > Hymenoptera > Megastigmidae > Megastigmus > Megastigmus dorsalis. The sequence goes on from UELU01146168.1 coordinate 77,836, forward strand.
CCGTAACGCTGTTAGCCCATCAACGTTGACATATAAGTGATGACCAATTCGTTGACTGTATGTATATGAATGCAAAATTAATCCGGAAAGACACAAATCTAGTCAGCAAAATCCGCAATTAAAAACTATATCACGTTCCGCCGTTTCACAATAGCGTTTACTCTGGAAAAAATCGAACAAGCAGAAATTCACGACAAGTCTCGCCCGCATCCATGTCGCGTTGATAATACAGACGCGACAATCCAAAAAAAAAAAAGAAAAAACGGAGCGATCAATTTTCTAGGACTGCTTTTATTGGCTTCCACACATGTGGCTTATTCAAATAAACATGAGGCATTTGACAGAATAACGAATTGTCAATAAAAAAACTCGTGTTCTTCGCAAAAACTGTTTTATCTTTACTTAAGCGTATGTTAACATTTTATATTAATTCTAATAAAATATACTTAGCGTAAAAATTTTTTTTATAAATTAAACTTTATAATTTGAAAGAAATTAGGCTTTATATCTGATTTTTTATTATACAATGCATAAACATTTTATTATCGTTCATTTAATTGATAAAAATAGTAAAATATAGTAAAAATAGTAACATGATTCAAAATGCATAATGCATAAAATTATTATTAAATATTTGTATAATCAATTATCTGTAAAAAAGGTATCCCATTTATTCAGATAGTAGGACACATCGAAGTAACCTCTATACATAGAATCACATTTCGCTCTGGTTAATTTATATATACTCGATACAAATTTCCGTGTTTTTCAAAGTTAAGCACAACAAAGTGTTTACCAATTTTACTTTGTAATTGCTTTCACTAAAACTTCCTCATCAATCTTCACTCTAACTGTTATTTCAGCGATGACAGCATAATCTACAAGGATAAATGCTCACTTGGTATCCGACTGATCTAGATTTATTTAATCGCTGCTATACTTCAATCATCTTTCGTTCCACAGCCAAGATTACGCCATACGCTCGCACTAAATTTATTTACATCTTTTGCCAGTGATCGTTTACTCCGCAAAAGTGATATGTGCTCGTTGCGCAGAATCATTTGCATATATATATTCATGAACGATTTTCATCGATTCACCGTGCGCCGAGGAAATTTCTCAAAACTATACTGGTCGCAAACCATCACTCAAATCTCACTTTGTTAAAAAATTATTCTGCGAAACACGGTATACAGTGCAACTGTAACGTTGTTGCACGTAATAAGTGATGATGATGATATATATATATATATATATATATTATTAGACAGACGCGGCCATACAGAAAATCGAACACGTGCTAGCAGAAACGAAGCGTAGTAGTCGCATTTTCTTTCTATATCAGGCGCAACAGCAGTTTCGAGTTATTATTTGGCTCGGTATCTTGATAGAAGGTTTCTCCCTTCCACCCCTTCCCCCTCTCTCTCTTTCACTATCTCTCTCTATTCATTCTACTACACCTCTTTGTTCTTCTCCCTTACCGTGCCTTGTCTCTTTTGTTCCCTTTTTTTAGTCTTTCCCTCTGTTTCTCTCTCTTCTCTCTTTTTCTCCCTATCGTTCTTCTAGCTCCCTCTCTTGAAGAGGAACTATGCGAGAGAGCAAAGAGAAAGCAATTTGTCAGGCGAAAACGACGTTAGCCTCGACGTCGCTCATGTCGCGTTGCCGCAGACAGAGGCCTTATATAGCTATACAGTGCTAGCATGTACACATGGTTGCTTCCATGTCAAGCAGTCCAGTCAGAAAATAGAAATCCCTTTATCACGGAATGATTGACAGCCGGAGAGTGAGGAAAAAGGTTTTTAGGCCTCGAACTTTATCGGTTTTTTCCTCTCTTCTGCTTTCGAAAAATTCTGTATAATTTTTTTGGTACCATTTTTAGCGCAAGCTTTGGGATACGCCCATTTGCACAAGTTAAAGTAAGCCCGTGAAAAAAGCTTTCAACTAATGGGATATATTGAATAGTAAGGTGATTTGAATCGACGCACAATGATTGGATGAAAGAATATTTTCTGCGAGTGTATTCAAAATAATATAATATTTAAAAAATGTATTAATATCTAAAAATAAAATAATTCGTGCCATAATGTACATGATGCCACTTCAAAATTTCAACAGATTCACCAAATTATTATTGATATTCTAATATTATCTGCATCATCAATGTTAAAAATGTATGATTTGTTAAAATATTCAAGTGATACATGCAGACCTAAATACAGATAGTATAATTCACCTCTGCAGGATTTAGCTTTGTACATTTCTCTGATTGAATGAATAAAAATAAAAATAAATAAAATAAATATCAAAAGCACGGTAGTCGAATAGGTAATTTTAACTTGTATTTTATATTTGTATTATTTTCAAATAGAAGTGCCCTTCGTGTTATACGCACGTACACATATACATACACATTATTTTGTAATATAATTTGTTTCATGATGAAACGATCCACGAGCAAATCAAAAATGCAGATTCGAAAAATAACAATGCTAACTAATTTTTGGTTTTCTCAAGAATCTTATTATCTTTACTTCCGTCTTCTGAATATCGGAAAGGAAAAAAAAGATAGAATGGCAATTAGTGCATTCACGGTTATGGCCCAAACAGAATGATTTTGTTACCGGTCTAACACAACGTTATTGTGCATATCTACTCGAAATTCTCAAATGCCTCGTTAGAGAAAATGAAATGAATAATGTAAAAAGCAGCATGTCTACTGTTTACTCGAACTCCTCGAGGGAAGTTCGGTTTATATGCGAGCGCGCGCGAAACCTCGCTCCTAACAGAATAACTTTGCTTTACCCCGAAATTGTTTACTTTCGTAATGACGCTTAGAAAAAAAAACAAATTCTAATCTACTCTTGTTAATTGTGTCTTCACGTTTTCCAAATTCGATATTCTCGCGAAATTTAATAAACTTAAATATATAATATAGAATTAACCATTACTTCTATATTTTTACTTTTGTGCACAAAACAAAGTTTTCTCTTTCTATAACTCTGGTATCTCGGGCCATTTGCATCGACCAACTTGACTTTCAACTTCATAATGATGTTTTAATGATCTAAGGTACATATAAAAGTAAAAGAAAGTAATGCACAATGTTCCTTATACTCGAGTTACACCGAAAAAGAAAAAACTGTCGAATGCCCCTGAAATAAGGCCAACTTCCTTTCCAGCTATACAGAAACTCACCCGTCACGAATTCTCATTCGCATCTTTAATTCCCAAAAGCCAAGCACCAAAGCCCAAAGATAATATCTCCATCACGACTATTATCTCAATTCTTAAAGGCGCACATCTATCAACACGGAAGACCCGGTATACGCGTATACGTGCGTAAACGCTTTGATCCCGCCTTTATTTTTCTCTCTTCCTCTCTTACACACACACGCACACACACGCACACACACACACACACACACACGCTATACGAAACCTGAAGATAGTATAGTAGACCGACAGACAGTTACGCCTACCGCAGCCGCGTTCCTTTTTTCTTCCTTCGTTCTTTGCCTCGTCTCAGCAGCGCGTATAGTTGCTCTCCCATGGGAAGTCGATTTTATATAGCAGCACGGCTAGAAATTTGACCATGGGCGAAATTTGTCGAGACAGAGACGCGAGTCGATTGTTTGCAGGTATAACGTAAGAAGCTTGCTTCGGATAATGTACTTCGCGCCTGCCACACCTATAGCCTCTTATCGGCTTTCCAGCTCCCCCTTGTGTTTTGTATGTATTTGTCTTTAGAGCGCACAAATATGGATGTATATATAGGTACTGCCTGGCTAAAGTTAAACGAGGAGTAGAGCCTTATTGATGCGACGTGTATGGGGGAGGCAGAGCTAATGCGCGTACAGGCCGTAAAGACGAAGACAAAAAATAACACTTTTGTTATAGAGTCTTTGGTTATTGTTAGCTATATACACAGGTTAAATATTTGTTGTTGGCCGTCGGTGCTTTGTTCATAAACACCTTTGACTGCTAAAAATTCTATAGAATCTTCCAGACTTATTGTTTGCGGTAAGACGTATAAAAACGAGCTTTCATACTGCGAGTACAACGACATCATTTTTCTTTTTATTCAGAAATGCGAGTATTAAATAAATTTTTTTAATATTGCATAGATAGTTTGATAGTCTGGTTCACTTTCCTCACAGAACTACACTTCCAGGATGTATAATTTGCAAAACTATCAATCACCGGTGGGAAAAACCAATTTGCTTTGAATATCCCATTACACCAATCCGATACTCTTCTTTGATAAATCTCGAAAACAAGAAAAAAACAGAGAGAGAGAGAGAGAGAGAGAGAGAGAGGGACGATAGCTAACATAAACAAGCCCGCGGACAAAACGTTTATAATACGCTTTATACGAACTGCAGCAGTGCCGGGCCGTTTTAATTTCTATAAAAAAAAAAAACAATTTTTTCCCTTTAGTAAATTCCCTTTTTGCTCGCGGCCCTTTCTCCATCGGTGTCTATTTCGCCATTTCTTCTCCTTTCAACGCGCGCTCCGATTCACCCCACTGGTTTAACGCAGCCTTTTTCTTCTCTCTCCCCTTTGCTCCGCGCATATCCGCACAAAGCTCTCCTCTCTCTCCGTCTGTTTTATCGCGCTCTTTACAGCTTTCACACTCGCGGTATAGCTGCTGCTGCTGCTGCTGCGCTCGGTGTTTTTCCATAACGCTTTACGTCCTCGGAGATGAGAGAGAGAGAGAGAGGCTCGATACCTCACGCGCTTTTCATCCCTTCGCGGTATAAGCGCAGCTGAAACTTGCGGGCGATGTAGGCGAAAAGCTCGCGCGCTCGCAGCGATCCTCTACATACGCATCTATATGCGCGTACATCCATAGGAATCGTGGCTTTCGCTCTCGTTTGTGCCGCGCGGAGTTTGAAAAGGCGACCCTTTCACGGCTGCCTAGATACAGCGCCCCTGTGCGATGCGTACGAACGCCCGTCGCACGTATACGGTATGCGTTACGAGGATGCCAATTTTGCGCTGGATGGATAATTTCTAAATCAGATATATGTGGGAGAGAGTTGGCGCGTGCAGTGCAGGTGAGTTTGCGCACTCGACGGTTGAACGATAGACGGTCTGTGCGCGGGTGGGAAGGTGTTGCTCCATAGGAATTTCTTGATAGTGCGCGCGCGCGCGTGTGGGAGAGACGTCAGAAAGTTTGCGCAGACACGCGCGCACTCGGCTTTACTGATATTTTAGAGTTTTAGGAGTTCCCGGTAGCTACTTACGCTTTAATTTTATTCAACCACTCGTATTTACGTTGCGCTCATGCGAATCGCGTTATTATTGAATGGAACGACGTCTGCTATTTCTCGGAAAGTTTGGGTAGCGGATGATGTTACAGAGCTGCTTTGATGGACTCGAACCTTTCTTTCGCGGTACAATTAGTTCGGATAATTTTTGTAAAACTAAGTCGCAATTTGAAGAAAGAAAAGTAAAAAGTTAGAGGCTATGTATGCGGAAGAAATTGAATCTCTTGCTGGCAGGGAAAGATTAATGTTGTATTGGGTAAATGCAAGTAGAGACAGACGAGTTTGGTTGGACATTTTCAAAGGACCTTTTTTTAACTTTTTATGTTTGCGTCGGTAGAAAATTAATTAACTATTTGATATACTGTGGTATTATATTTGTTAAGTGTACCATTTCTTGAGAGAGGCCGTATATTTCACAAATTTATATATTTCAATTAGACATTTCAGTGTAATTGATTAAACAAGCAAGATTAAATTAAAGTTCACGCGAATCTCGGTAGTTGTATATAAAATAGCAACGAGGCGATTACCACGAAAGCTAGAACAGACACACTTTCAAGTTCTCCTTTGATCTCCGACCAGATAAGAAAATTCCAAAGTTCACCTAATTTATATACATATAATTTATCCTTCATAACATTCGGGAACTGCGCGCCATACAGTCCAAACGTTCGTTCACGAGTGCCTCGCGAATTCACATCGCAATAACCTCCTTAAATTAATGCATTTTCTACCGACAGCGCACTCGCACTGTATCAATTTAAATTAATTCTAGAGTTCGGCGAGAAATTTCGTCGACTTTGCCATTTATTGCACGAGACAGAGAAACCGAAGTATATATACAATTTGCTATAACGTACAACTCGGGTAATTAGCCGCGAGCGTCGAGGAACGATTTTTCACGCATCGACGCTGTCAAGGAATACGATGTTGGGGGAAAAAGCATCAGAGAAATTTCTGCCGAATGCGATTTCAGCTTTGCCGTGCTTTCTCGCCCTGTATTCCCAGTGTGTATGCATGTGTAAATAATCTTACATGATCGATGGTGTACAATAACTCTTGCGTCTGAAAAGCGCTGATTTACCATAAATCGTGAAGGCCAGCTTATATATCCTGCATCGAAATCGAACTGCACAGCTGCCTAATCGTCTGTTATTCATACAAATTGTGTATACAACGATTCATGTAATAATTACGCTCGAATTACGTCAGTGTCAATTTCGGCTTTCACATTTAATACAGGAAAATTCAATAGTCGATGAGAGTAGTATAGTATGTCTGACAAAATTTGTTACCATTCTTCGGAAACAGCATTATCCTATTAACCATTTGCCAGTACAAAACTTGTTAAGCCTCTACATTACAAATTCAAACGATGCAAATGATTCCTAAACTTGCGCAGTTAATCGCATTGGATTCCATTTCTCGAGCAATTCTCGAGTCTAATAATTCTGTTGTCATAAAGTGGTCCTAAATAGGCGGACAGGCCTCCATTTGTGACTGGATATATTTAAAATTCATAAAATCCAAGTGTACCGGCTCTCTCTCTCCCTCTCTACCATGTGAAAGGTCGTTAAGCCCGCATAAAATTAGCATAACGCGCAAGCGTAGATCCCTTCAGCAAAACTCGCGAGCAAATGATGCGCGCTCCTACATCCGCTACATTATTCTATCGCTTTATCTCCTTCATAAACTTCGTATAGCATATATATATATATATATACACACAAAAGAGGTTGCAGTCGTCGCCAAAAAGATCGGAATTGATCGTTAATTCGTGCCAATAAAAAAATGAAAGTAAATGGGGGGAAGAATAAAGGGCGTGAAAGAGCATCGTGGAACTGCTGCAGAGGCTGGCCAAAATACGCCCGTTAATGCGAATACAAATGACTGTCGGGGAGGTTGGCTGTCCTCGGAAATAAATGAGCCGCCTCGAGCGAGCGACGCCAACGAAACCTGATGTGCGCAAACCACTATTACTTCGGCGGGTTGCGCGTCCGAGCTTTGGCATTGAATTAAACTCATCCCCCTGCTTATAATGTACACGAGTAAAGCTTGCGCACCGTTGCGCTCGTGGAGCCTTACAACGAAAACTCAATTTTCCTTCGTTGCAGGCTATAAGAGCTTTCGGAACTGGGACCTACAGGTGTAGCGGAAAATCTTTGAGAGAGAGAGAGAGGGCGAATTCCCGCGAGGTAAGAGCACGGAAGCTACTCGCTCGCTCTGATTTTACTCGGGAAAAACTCATTTGACTAATGGAAAGCTTATCCCATTGTACCATTACGGGAGCGCATATATCGCGTGAGTCGCGCGCCGGTAGACGTTTTGTCCTCGTCTTTATATATCGTCGTCGTCGTCGCTTCCTATATATGGCCGCGATGTCTTCGACACGCGCCGAGCTACTTTCCCTCGACTCCACCCACTCACCCATCCATGCATTTTCTCTGCAGAGTCGCTCGTGCAGGATGAGCGCAAGCAAGGAAGCCGCCACGGTGAATAAAACATTTTTAGCTTTATCATCTTCGATATTGAGCGTCGCGGGACGTCGATCGAAGCAGAGTTCCTTTTTCTTTCTGTCTGTCTCAAGAGAGGTGTTTCGTCGTCGTCGCGTATAAGAAACCAAATTGGAAAATTTTCGACGTTATAACGTTGGGCAGCTCAACTGGCACTTTGTTATATATAAAGTGGCATTTATATTATTACGGGAAATCTGTGAGCTAGTTTTATATTGGCATTTCAGTCATTAGGCGCGGTGCAGTTATTGGTTTTGTTGCCCGCTGTTCATTATGCATTTATAACCGGGACAAAATAAATTATTTCCTTTTTTTTATGATTAACGAGTTGTCGGCGATTTGGGTATAAGCAAGCCCCATTGTACCTGGGGCCAATACAAAAATAAAAGCGGTGGAATTGTCTCGAGTGCAGTATTGCTCGTGCACGCGGAACATTTTTCATCAATTGTCGCCGGTTGGTATAATCGTGCGCGAAAAAAGTAATAAAATTAATGGGTACTAATTTAATTGCGCTTTATACAGGCGCGCATCGATTGCTTTGATATTATGAATTAGTATATTGTCTCTTATTCGAAGCATGTGAAACCTTAATTGACTTCTTTTCTATTAGGGGAAGTTTTTCATCAATTTCTCATTATATTAATATAGTCAGTTCGAAATTAATAAGTATTTAATTTACGCTCTCTTCTTGCTAAACATTAATATTTTGAAAATTCTCATTATAATTTTATTTAATTGCATGTTGATATCAACATTATTACATTAAAAAAAAGAACAAATGAAAATTTTCATTTGCATATTGAAAATAAAAATTATTTAATATGGTTTCCATAACTCGACCAACCAACAAAACTGACAAAATTATCATTTTATTTTTTCCACTAAATTACATTTGGTGAAAATAATTCCGTTGTTACACTTTAATGCCTTATTTCCAGCATGACAAAATAAAGTTACAATCACGCAAAATAATCAAAAAGGAAAAATAAAGCGTAGCAAAAGATAGGACCGCGATCTCAATTAAAGATAGTATTGTCGCTACTTCCCTAGTCAAAATGAGAGCACTTTTAATTTTTAGTTCATTCACGATTTATACTTATTTAAAAAAGTTGCACAGATGAACTAAATAATGATTGTGTTTAATTATTTTTATGTACCTAATCATCATTTTCGAAAATGGTAAAACTTATACATCACATATTATCTCTTATTAGAAAAATTTTCAACGAAAACTTTACGGTAACTTTTCCAAAATAATTAATTGAAACTGGTTTCCTATAAGATACCCTGTTAACTGCGTGATAATGAAAATGTTAAAAACTTTGGTTACATGTACCATAGCCGTACAAAAAATTTTTTGAGTCACTGTTGGACAATTACTTACCAGTATGTTAAGTTTTATCAAAATCTGTACGGTAATTCTATACCGACAGTACTACCTTAAGCAAAAGGCCAGACGCAATAACCCACTTTCGGGCGAGCGTCGCGCGTGATACCGAAGCCGAAAAGAAATACCAGCGCACACGTGCCAGAATCTCTCCAGTCCTCACTGGTATCATAAAAATCCGCGACATGCAGCCACCATTTTACAGCTGTTACGTGACTCTCGCGCCTCCGCGTCCACATTCCTGCGCCGTCCATATAACTACACACACGCACAAAGACCTAATGTGTACATATTATTTCAAGAGAGAAAGAGAGAGAGAGAGAGAGAGGCTCGTTGCCGTACACGAGAATATGGAATTAGTCGTTTCGTACCTCTCTTCAGAGCCTCGCATACCTGCCGATAATCTTAACCGAGGTAGCCTATGTGCAGTATATAATATACAGCTCGCGTGTAAATAAACAATGCCTGGTCCTTTCACGCTTATACATATATACGCGGCAGCTGGTTCTTATCGGTCGTTGGTATCCTGGAGAAAGGGGGGATGCTTCAGTGTGTATACGGTCGCTTTTGTTTGATAAAAGGGCTCGGCCCGGACGATCGGAATTCGGTCGCGGTGAAGTAGTTTTTGGCCACCGATGTTACACCGGAGTCTATCGTCTAGCTTGAGAATCGATAGGTTGGGCGAGTGTCGAGCCTCCACACACACACACACACACACACACATATGCACACATGTGCGCGCGCGCGACGCGTGAAACGAGGTTACGCGACTGTTACGAACGACCAAGTACACGCGCGCATTGATTTTTGAGCTTTTCCCCCTTTTTTTTCTTACGATCGTCTTGCCCCTTTTTTTGGGAGCAGGGGGGAAAGGGAGGAAAAACTGCCGTTACGGTGCTGTGTAGGTGTTTGTAGTTTGGCCGAGCTGCGTTTCCCGCTTCGCACTTTGAAGTGTGATTTTTTTTCAAAGCTAAACTTTTTATGAAATTTATTTTTAAGAAATTTAGCGTTTCGGGTAGATTTGCGCTGGATAAAAGAAGAAAACGCGAAAAAGAGACGAAATCGGTCGAGCAGATATACCTGTAATCTTACATACGCAATATACCTGTTTTTCAATTCCTTGAAAAAAAAAAAAAAACCGCCATTATTCCATCATAAAGTTAAGAGCATGGCTGTTAAAGGAAAATGTAATCCGTTAATGCTCTGTTCGCACGTCTTAAAAGGTGTCATTTCTAAAGCTTCGGCTCCATTGGACTAATTCGCCTTCGAGCAATAGGCTATCATAAAGATACGAGATAAATGGAGGACTTCATTATGAGTAAATATAGGCTAGTGTATACGTATAACATATTATTTGCGTGTTGTGTTTGCTAAAAATGTAAGGAGTATAAAAATAGGATCATGTAGTCAACTCTTGACCGAATTTTTTCCCCACCATAAATTTAACGTACCTATAGCTCCGCCCTCGTCGTGACGAGATAAGTAAACGACCTTTATTTAAATTTCAGTATATTCTATCGCGATAAACCTTGACGGATTTCACGATGTTTTTCACGATCTTTTTTAATCTACAATTTTACTCGAACATTTTGCGGAAATATCAGATTTTGCTATTTCTATTACACATTTCATTTCATGTTTGACAGGGGATATATACAGCGAATGAAATTCAAACAAAAATTGAATTAATTCTTCGTATATTGTTTTAACGAATAGTTTTTATAAAATTCAAAACTTTTTGTTCGATTAAAATTTCAAAACACGATTCCACGAGTTTTCTCACAGCAAGAAACCGTCAATATAAAACACCACTCCATTGCACTCGTGTGTAGTACGATCGCGAATTTCTAGGTATCGAAGAATTTAGAAGAGAAAGATTCACAAAAACTGTCAGCGTCGCTCGGACATACTTTTTGTAGGGGACCAGAGGCTCGCAAGGGTTAATTTTACGCTAATGAGCCTGGACGATTTGCATTGTGAGCTCGGCTTGGAGCGCTTAAGCGAAAACCAATCGCCAACATACTGTCGGATCGCTTGATGTGTCTCTCGCACAAACACAAGAGAGAGAGAGAGAGCCGTTCTGGCGTGCCGCTGCATTATTCAATTTGGCCCAATTGCGAGAGCAGCGGTTGGACGAGTGTATAGCCGCGTCCAATAGATTATTCGATGCCATGGGAGACCGTGTAATATGTCTATATAGCCTTAGCATGCGAGCGTCGAAAAATGATGGACACTTTGGATTGTACCCCTCCATTCTCTGTTCTTTGTCTGCGTGTGTTCTTTATGGGATTGATTTTTTTGGATATAGTTAAAGGAGCAGAGACCTGTGTAATCAGAGTTGTGCTCGATTCTTTTCGGGATACGCTATTTCGAAACGATGGAGACTATTTGTAAGAATAGCGTTTGTTATTCAGAATTCAGGTCATGGATTTGCATACTCTTTATAGTTATTTTATGAAATTCGGAGCAATATCGAAAAGAAAAATATCAAAATATATTGTATTTACACGCTCTTCAACTTTGTTTTTTTTTCTAATATCCAACTGAAAACAAAGCAGGAATATAGAAATATAAACGAAGCTCAATTTTAATATCGTATATAGGCTTATAAGCGCATGTCAGGTGTGCATGCGATATCTTTTATAATTCAACGCAATCGAAATATAATTTTGTATTATAATGGAAACGTCAAGGTTTATAGCTCAAGCCACTCTACTTGAGTGGCACGTCCATCATTAAACTTTAGGTTTATTCACCCTGCCGCTGTGCTCTACTCTTCTATATTTTCGTATTTAATTTTCTAGCGTGTAACGCGCTCTATTGTACAAATATTAGTTGTATTCAAGCTCGTACACTTACGTTGCCACACGCGTTTGTACGTATATGTATTCGAATTCTTTCACGAGCGTATACCGCATTATATACGCGCGTTCATGCAGGGGCACGTATAGCATACAGCGACTAAATTGTTTGTCCATCATAAATTTTCCTGGGCTTTATCTAATCATCGCTTTATACCGATTATACGAGCGCATTAGATTTCATCCAATTTGGAATTAATTATGCTCGAAACATAATTACATTCAGTTGCGTGGACAAAGTCTATTTTTGATACCTTATCTTTGGAATGTGTGCGTTTCAATCGACATAGTAAGTTAACGCGTTTCTCTTTCTTAATACTTGCAATTATTCATATGTATTTTGTATAATATTTATATATTTTGGTTAGCTGAACTCAACAGGAACAAATTTGAAGTACTCGGGTGGAATAAACGGTTAGAACTGATGAAAAAGGAGGCCAGATAACTTTTCAGCATGGCTCGAAGGAGAATTACCGAAGAGAGCTGGAAGGAATGGTGGGAAGCGCAAAGTATAATTAGAAAAAACAAGTGCGAACAACATGGTGGAAAACTGGAAAAGCTTCTGTACTGGAGTTGTAGAAGAAAGAATCCTGAAATATGTCTGAGCACCATCAAACTCATATCAAGAGAGTTTTTGACATGGAATCATTCCACCTAAAATCTAGGCCGCGACTTGCAACGTATCTCGTAAGCTTATGGTTCACGGCGTATGAAGACCAAGAAGTAGCCACAAAATTATCGTTCAACAAGACATCTCACCCCATACGAGGTATGAGATCTGATAAACTACCGATTCTATACGCCTTCGATAAGAAATATCGAATTGCATGAAAATTGAATTCCGAATCCGACTACCGGCGAAGACTGGTACACATATGGAGCCAGGAGAGAGTAAGTCGGGAGCAGGAATATATCGAAGACGTCCAGGAAAAGGTATTGTAATGTCATTAGGGATACACACTACCATCCTACAAGCAGAGCTAATAGCAATTCTACGCTGTGCCCAAACAGCACTAAAATATAGAAAGCAAGATCGCATCAGTATATGTGCATACAGCAAAACGGCACTAGCTATGCTAAGCCGCATTAAAGTGCCATCTATGCTGGTGTGAGAATTTATTTCAACGCTGAATGCCCTGGTAGGAGAGAGGGTGCAACTCACTTTCTATTCCCCGGTCCCGGGACATCCAAGGGTCAAAGGCAATCAAATAACAGATGGACTGGCCAAACTTGAAGTGAAAGAAGCCTTGATAGGTCCAGAACCAAACATCGGCGTCCAGAACTCTTCTTTTAAGGAAGTCCTTGCTGGATGGGTATGTGAACACACACCAGAACATCACGGAATGATGCAAAACAACGGATTGTAAACAGGCGAAGGCATTGATTGAAGCCGGCATAAGGTTGGATTGGTCTTAACAGATGCGGAATCTGAAAAGAACCGAGGTTAGGCTACTTACACAGATCGTTACACCATTTTAGAAGTCATCTTTATAAGATGGGACTATGTAACATACCAATATGCATAGATGGTATAATGGAACGAAAAAGGAGACGGTGTCACATATCCTATTTGAGTGCCCAACCTTATCCGGCCTGAAAAATAAGAAGCTGAGAACAGACTTCTGTAACTGCAAATTTATACAGGACGTAAAGGTGAGGATGGTGCTAGACCCTTTCAAAGTCCTAACCACTCAGTTTAATCCAAAGCCCTAGGGGAAACCAACAATCAACTCGACAGACGTTGAGTGAAGGTAGATGACCGGAACCACACTTGTCTGGGGATGGTTGGAGAAACAAAGAGCATAAGATCATCTCAACGGGTGCTGTGTTAAAGTCGAAGACTAGAACCTCGCCTGGGAATGACGGCCGGCATCAGGGAGCAGAAATAAGCCCACCCACAACGCGAAATAACAATAATGTTCAAAAAGAACTCGGCACTGTTCCATAGCACGCAATAAGCGAAAGTTTTGAAAAAGTAAATTTTTAACTAGTATAATAAGTGTTATTCATTCTTCGTCAAACTTCTCCTGCAAGACGCACAGCCTTTGAAAAATCTCCCTGAAAATATAACTTTCCGTATAAACTTTCCATTAACTGTATTTGCCTCCGCCAATACGAAACTAACTCAAAGTCTCTTCCTCTTAAGCATGGCGTATCATTAATCTAGCAAAATCGTTTCGAGGGTAAAAAACTATCAAGGAGTGTATACTTTAACCGTATCTTTTATTACCGCCACTATTATAGCCGTGCGTATCTCGCGCACGAACGAACAGTATATAGACACTGGCTGTATGCATTTAAACGACTCGAGTCTTGCGCGTCCGGCCCTTTATATAAAATGCCAGTAATAATGATAAAAATAGCAATTCCATAAATAAGTAAAAAGTTTCTATTCCGAGGTTGCACGGCACAAAAGTGGGGGGAGAGGACGTATTTAAATCACGCGCTCCAAAGAGGCGCACACGAAGAGATATCGGACCGAGAGAGAAAGAGAGGGGCGAAATTGACAATAAGGAGCGTCGAAAGTGCGCGAGAACTTGGAAATAAGAGCTGCTTCGCGTGCAGGCAGATTCTCCCTCTCCCTCTCTCTCTCCCTCTCCTGTCTCTTTCTCTCTTATAAGAGCATCGCAGCTGGGACGAAGTATATAAAAAAAAAAGTCGATACTGGGCATCGTCTGGCGCTGCTGCATCGTGACGGTCGCTTGTTTATTTTCGCTCGACCTGTATATATACCCGCCCACGATCTTCATTATTATGTTACCTTTTCTCCCCACTTTTCTATCCTCTGGCTCTTGGCTATGTGTGTATCGGATATTTTGAGCTCGCCGTGAAATTCGAGAGGTATATTGTCCGACGCTAAATACTCAAACATCGAAATGCACGTGGCAGGCGCTGATTAAATATAGCTCCTGCAATGCAAAACTTGCCATGCATTGGTAGAGATTCTCTCGCACTTAATGGATTCTTGATAAGAAAACAGTAAGAAGTCATTTTGTCTGCGATAAAAACGTTGCGAAGTAAACGCTTTCTTTTTGATTGTTGCATATCGCATGAAATAAATTAATCATTTCAATACAAAGAGCGCAGGTGGTTCGCGAAGTGCTTGATTATAACGAGGAAATCATCGTATTTGTAGCAGAAATTAATGTGAAAGAAGGTTTATCAATTATTAAGCTTTCAGGTCAATTAATTGAACTTTAATACTATATCAAAGAAAGCGACAGGTCCAAATTAATTGTACCAGCGGAAAAAATGAATACCATACGGATGTTTCTGGAGCCGTGCCAGAAAGCTGAAGCCTCTATATCATTTTCCCATTTGCATAATAATATGATAAACATAATATCGCCATCCACTTACTTAATTATACGTGAAATTATCCGCAGTACGAAATTAACCTGGAGCTAATAATTATTCAGACGAGTCCTTAGTAGCTGTACACGTACAAATTTAAACTCCTTGTCCCCCAGCACGAGAGCTGTCCACAGTTTTTTACTTTCAAAAAAGAAAAAAAAGGAAGAGAACTCGCTAGTGTACGCAGCCAAGTAATATATGTTATTTCAAGTAGGAAAATTTGCAATTCTAAAATCGCTTTCCCGCGGCGCATATGTGCAGCTGTTGAAAATTTTTTGCATTATACCCTTGTTTTCCCAAAACACGAGTATGTGTGTGCAGCCTCGTAAATATATGCGGGAGTATAGCGTAACGAGCAATCAAATGAAAATTGTCCTCCAGTTCGCGTATCTTTAGCAGTGAGTAGTCGGACGAAAATGAAGATAACAATTTACATACTCGTAATTCCATTGCCGACTGAATTGAGTCCTCGTGCACGCGTGAAGGCCTTTCTCCTGCGCCGTTATATAGGGGAGAGAACTTAGACGACGGATGGCGTTCGCTTGACTTTCGTCGATGTCGCCCTCGGCTGATGATGTGTCGCTGCCGCGTTGAGCGGAAAAAATGAAGAGAAAAAACAAGGAGGCGCTAAGGGGCGGTAAAAAAACTCCCTCCGACAGTTGATACGCCATAAAAACACAGTAGATTAAAAAAAATTAGAAGCTTTACTTTTCTGGGTATATGAAAATTTCTTGTTTAACATTATTACCGCATTAAACTTTCTATTTACGATATAAATTACTTTGGTATATATTTTTTAATGCGGTATCGAGAATAATCTGCTTGTCTTTTTGACAGTTTGCTTTTAGAATGAAATTTTGATGTACAATAGTTGATTTAAAAATTTTGTTGGGCTCAATAAATTGAAAATAAGGAAAAACAGTTGGGTTCGTTCCCAATTAGTCAGTTTTCTAAAAAGAAAAGTTACATAATACATTTTTCATGCTCCTAAGGTAGAAATGATTAACTGTCGACTCGATCTTCACCAACCAATATCTGATTTTAAAGTACTTTATTGAAACATAGCCAGTGTTTCAAGAATATAAAAATTCTTATACTTTTCAATTTTAGGGAAAGGTTAAAGGGAAACGTTACAAATTGAATTTTTTCCAGACCAAAAAGTACTAAAATATTGTTTAACTTTAACTTACTATATTTTTTAAAATGTATATATATGTAAATTTAATATCCCAACTTTTTCGTTGAAGATCGTTCTGAGTAATAATATGTTAATAATTTATAACTTCACTCACACAATATTTGCAACCCAGATTTAATATTTTAAACAGTTCTTCACAGAGTACGTTATTCATGTTATGCATCGATATAGGTATACTTGTTGACTGTGCGAGAGACAGATGATAATCATTATGATATTAATATCTACCGATTGAAATAAACAACGAATATATTCAACCGAGCAAACGCTCCGAATTCGAAATCGACAAGACAATATTTCACACTTCAAAATAAAAGAATTTTCCGTTTTGTTTATCTCGAGGAATAAGCTGGAAATTCCATGTTATACACTTCTCAAGAAAACTTATCCGTTTCTATACGGACGGCATTTCTCGCAGTTGTTTTTCGCCAGACGCTAATTTAATTATTTGGAATTTGTACGATAAAAGTTCGCACCATGAAGGTTGTAAAGTTTCCAGCAACACTCGACCGTCGCGGATTAATGTAAAAGCAGAAAGGGCTTTAAAAAGACGAAAAACGCATGTGTATGTGTACGACAAGTAGAGAAAAAAAAGCGAGAGCCAAACTCGACGCACTTGATGTTATACGCAAAAGGTAAATTAACGCCGTGCCGCGGCAACGTTAAGCTCGAATAACATTATTCAATTAATTCAATTTCAAAGCGCATTAAATATAATTTTTGAAATACAACGGCACTTGATTGCAGTTTGAAACTGTCGTTAAAAAAATACTCCATGCAACTGACCGTAAGTATGGTTTATGAAGTAGCATATAATCACTTTATTCCACGCGGATGTTTCTCTGCGGACGTTAATTTTGTTCTTTTTTGCATTTATTTTACATGCTTTTTTTTAGACCAATACATATGAAATATTTCTCTTATTAATCAAATTAATATTATTAAATTATAATAAATAAGAGTCAGTTACAAATGATCAATATTTCAATTGATTGAAAAACAGTGATTCCCACGCAAGTCAGAAAGTTATCGCCCAAACTTTACAAAAGTGCGCCACTGGCAACTTTATCATTCCAAACAGACCAATAAAACTAGTCTTTCGCACAAAGTTATATGCATCGATTATTTAGAAAACTAGAGTCGACCCCAAAAATGTTTATATCCATTATATGAATCACACATACATTCTGATCCCTTAAGAGTTCAGAATCCATCTAATTAGACTCCATTTGTAAGCGTTCTTTCTATCGCGTACATTCGATGCGAGGTAGAAAGAGAGAGAGAGAGAGAGAGAGAGAGAGAGAGAGGGAGGGAGAGATACACAGTCCGCGGCCACGTTGTTTTCGAAAAGACGAATTTAGCCGAGTCGTCGAGTGAATGCATCCAGTTCGTAGCGACGTATCGTTTATCACTCGGACGTTTCTGGGCGGGCCGCGAGTGTCCGATCGCTCGAGCGACTCCATTCCTCACAATGCAATTCGCTTCGCTGATCCGATCGAAATTTCACGGCAAAACGGGGTCCCTCTCTCTCTCTCTCTCTCTCGCGAAGAGCAGCGCGTGGAAAATGGACAAAAGTCGATTGATATAACGTTGTACGCCGCGTGATCCTCTGTCAGTTTGCCAAACGCGTAATATTCGCCGCACGTGCTGCTGCTGTTGCCATTACTGTTGTGTAGAGGAAAAAGAGCACTTGTTACGTGATCGATATACTCTTGTATTCGATTTTTTTCTTAAAATCTCGGAGGAGGAATTCCCCGACTTTACGCACTGGTATGTAACATTTGGCGCTCTCGGTACTGGCCTTTCCATCGAAAGCTCACTTTATTTCTAATCGACTAAGAGTATCTGATTCGGTTTGGATGTTTAAATATATCGCGTGTATTGCAGCAATGTCAATCTTGATTTTGTATGCCCTTGATACTCTGTCTTGCGTGGACGTGAAATGTGGATCTTTGCAACGCATCTGTATATATTTACAATATGCCAGGCGATGCGTTAACGTTCTTTTACGAAATACTATTGTCTATTCTGATACCTCGAATATATAAAATAAATAAGGTATATAAACGTGGTGTGAAAAACAAGTTAAAATAGGTGCACGCATTAATTAGGCGGATATAAATACAGCACGTGGCAAAAGTTTCCATATTTCAAAGCTCAGCTTTCGACTGGTAAAGCATTGAAAAGTTTGAATCAAAACTTAAACCTCGAGCGGTTCAGAAATATGCTGAAAAATGCATAGCGACGTTATTATTCAAAGCTTCGTAAATATTATAATTCAGCCATGATTTTCGGAACAAATGGAGGAACTAGATCAAATATCGGTCATATTTTATAAATTTTTCTAGGAACAATATCAGCCGAGTTTTCGCCTTCGTACCCAAGTCAAATTTCTCCGTACAAATATAATCCTGACATTTTGGCAGAGTTGCGCGAATAAATTTACTAACATCAGACAAGAACAATAAGCCGCCGCACGAATCGATATTATTCGGGGACCGAATTTTTCGCTCGGCTAATCAAATGGCTACAGGTCAGGTTAATGCGGGATCTGTGTGTCTCCCTCCCTCCCGCCGCCACCGGCTAAATAGCTTAGGTTTGCCAGTTCCCCGCTGTTTGTACAGGTTTGCAATCGAATGCTCTCAATTATATCCGTACACACACGTATATGCACGCTCGAATCCTCCATCGATCGATGAGATTAAAACATTTTTGTTCGGTCTAATCTTATTTGGCCTGTGCGGCTCGGTGATTCGATGCTCGAACACACTTATTTATAGCGCAACATTTGTTTCCAGTCTCTATAACTTTCATGAATTAAGCGCTAAACGAAAATGGAATAAAGTTCCCCGGTAGAATCTAGTCTATTTGTCTCTAAATATAAAATATAAGAATACGTATAGTTGTAAACGATCGATAAAAACTTTTTATTATTTATGAAGCAGTTTATCGTATTAGTATATAAATTGTAAAGTTTATAGTGCATCGATACCTCAATACTTCGATTATCCTATATTACATCAGATTTTCTTATATTTTTATAAATCCTAATTATATACACTTTGCATAATTAATTACAGTTTCTTCCAGTCGGCATCAACCACAAATAATAAATAAAGCGTTTATGAATATTCTCCATCTGATGGTGCAGCATCTATAGGATATACGCAGTAGGTGGCGTAATACGCGTGTGCAGCAGCAGCAGCAGTCTCGACTTCTCACGTAGCATTAAAGGTGTATACATATATAGGCATATATATATATAAGAGAGAGAGAGAGAGAGAAGCGAGTGCGCTGGGGTGGAAGGGAATTACTCGCGGCAGAGTCGGATAGTTGGTCGACGTGCCCGTAAGGTTTAATTGGCCAGTGATATCGTGGTGCCACCTACGCACCAACGCGTGCCACGCTGGCCTGCCCCGGAATAAGCCGCTTAACACACACACTATCTCTCTCTCATCTTTCTCTCCTTTTACCGGCCTACAGCTTCATTTTCGGCTTTCGACTAAACCTATTGGACCTCGCTTCGCTAATTTTTATTCACTCATTATTTAACGGTGTGTGTTTGGTTTGGTTTTGTCGGCGAGCTTCGACGATTTGGAATATAATCATCGAGTGATATTCTGCGTGATAGTCTCAGAAGCTTTAATTATGGCACGCGAATCTCAATTAAATAATAAAATATATAATGCTCCATTTTGGTATCACTTCTAACGTTGTACTGCAATGCTTACAAACAACAGCCTGAAATAAAATACGTGGGTAAATTGCTGCAAGATATATTTTTCGTTCGGATAATTTTCACGTGAATATGAAGTGTCGGAAGCTAATTTAGGTCTTACGCTCGAAGCTGCGGAAAACTGGATTGGGATAAGTCTTTTTTGTACTCGAAGTGTTTACCAGAATCTATATTGTTGTGCAAAAGCAAAAAATTCAAAATATTTTATAAACATCCCGCACTAATGCCAAACTATAAGTAATCATATATTAAAAAAAGGCTATACATAATAAATATATGAGTAGTCCTGATATACGCGTAACATTTGAAAATTCTTATCCATTGTAAATGCAAACGCGAAACATTGCTGTTCGTTTGGTAAGAATTCATCTCTGCGCCTACGCGCATCGGATACACTATAGGAACAAACAACGCAAACAAATCGATATGCAGTATACAGTGCTCCATGAAAAATAAAAATGTTTCGCAGAACGAACAAGAAGAGATCCGGAATGAAAGGCCTTATTGCTCGGCCCCCGCACACTTTCGCTCTTCTTGGTCCGCAGCTGCGATGGTACAAAATTGAAATTTCACTCCTTCCTGCACTCCCTCTTTCTCTCTCTCTCTCTCTTTCTTGTATGCCTTCAGCTATACGGACTCTCTCGCTTTTTCTTTCTTTCGTATCGATCTTTCTCTCGCTCTCGCGGACTTCGCACTTAATTTGTCTCGCTTTATTGCCTTATCCAGCGTTTGCGGCAGCCTCTCCCAAACTATGTATTCGCCGAGTTCAGAGTACCGTTTCGTAATTCAATATACAATAAGGTTGCGAGCATTGATCCTATATATATGACAAAGCTATAGAAACCTCTTATCTGTGCCCCTAGGGTGTATATATATTAATCGAATATCTAGGTTATCTAAGTGCCGCGATGAAGTTCTTAGTCCTGCGCCTAAGGGAGTATCGTTCGATTGGAACGTGGGGATAATTGGTTTTGGGTGTGCAAAAAATCGGTAATGGTCGTGTGCAGGCATTTTAATGCTGGATGAAATTACAGTCGCTGATATCGACAGGTGCCTTATTGGGTACGAGATACACCATTATTACCAATGTTACAATACTTCAGTGTAAGCGACCTTGGACTGGTGACATCCTTCGAATCTATCATGCTCGCCACGCCGAATTATTACGAATAAAAGCCCCTCTTCTTTCCAAGGTTAAATGAGCTGGTTAGAATGTAATTTCTTCTCAATAAAGCTTGTAATATACGCCATTTGTACCAAACAATTTTCAAGATAATATCATCCTTCTTATTATATTTCACTGCACTAAAAGGTATTTCTTAATTTTCAAGAATATGTACAAATGCTAGTAATATTTAATCGCTATGTAATTTTTTTATGACTGACTCTAGAATATTTAAATATTCAGTACTATTTACAAGAATTTTCTATAATACCTTGATTAATATTCAGTTACTTTCTTTACTTTCTTGAATAAATTAACCGATAGAGTTGATTCTATTGGAAATAGAAGAGAGGAGGTTTTGGAAAAGTTCAAAAAGTTTATGAAGAAAATAAGTAGTGCTCTATTTGAAAAAGATTGTTTATTACTCAATTATATCGTAATATCTCAATACGATTATTGAATGAGTCAGTAGATGGGTGGAATTAAAATAGTTGGCAATAGTTTGAAATGGCGTATCTAACCAGTTGTAGACTTCAGCTTTGAAGTACAGAGACTGGTTTTCCAGCACGAATTATATACATAAAAACCAATAGAATCTATAATATAGTAGGTCTTGGGTTTTGGAAATATTGACTAACGCTCGATTAGCTGAAGTTATACTCTATCCAATATATATATAAGGCGGTGAGCAGTGGAGTAAATTCTGTAAAAAAAAAAAACAATTGTTCGAGATATTATTTTAAGATATATTCGAAATTGAAAAACTTGAATAAATTTAAAGGAAAATAGAATAAATAAAAAAAAAACTTTTATTTTTAAAAACTCACTTTCTGTGTTTATTTTCACCAATGCCGTGAACCAAATCCAATTTTATAAAACTTTAGGAACTTATTATAAACGCGTATTAAAAGACAATATTTTTCGCTGAATTTAAAACTGGTAAAAATCGCCTGGATAGTTAGAGATGCTTGATAGAATTCTTGCTCGCTGTAGAATGTTGCTTGTAGAATCTTGGACTGCCTTGTCGATTTTAAAACTGATATCGTTGCGTTACTGTTAATTACTGATTGCTCTACCTAATTTTTGCGCACTATTTATACCTTGCGGTCCTGCTCTATACGAAAAATCCCTTAGAGCTGGAGTGGGAGTAATATCGCTCTCCTTGTCCCTCTCATGGCTTCTTATGTGGAATGGTTCTTGACATTGTTTAAAGTCTTAAATATTACAAGTATCTATTGAGTAAAAATAAGAACTCTTAATAAATCAACCACTGATAATTGTTATTAATATAAATATGCATATTTTGCAGCTAAACTTACTTAAATCATTTATTCGGCTTTTGATAATGAAAAAATGTTGTAAGGTTATTAGTTTAAGATCTAGTTGCTAACTTATTACTATATAAAATAACAAATAAATTTTTAAAATAATTGCATATAATAATAACATTAAATTTGATTAATATTCGAACGGTAGAAATTTAATTTATATTGTTGTAACAACAAAATAATTGCTTGTGTACTTTATATAATGAAATATAATATTTGAAATATCTGAATAATTTCGTACAATGAGCGTAAATACAAATAGGATCTAGCATTATAGTACAAAACATTTTAAGGCATACCTTCAGGTTGAACTTAAAACTTACGAATTGCGATTGTTACGCGTAACATCACCGGACACTGATTAAGGGAAACCTACGTGTAAGCGAAGTCTTGCTTAACCGCCCGATTTCTCGATTAGGATAAGCATGATGCCAAGTTTGACTATGGGACATTCTTTAGAAAACGTCTTAGTGGGATGCCTAGTTATGTTACACACTATTGTACTCCCGCATGTTTTAATGGTGCATTAATAACCTTAGACCTGACTGAATTTTTGAGTATTGTATAAATTTTACTGTTACATCTACATCGCTTTGTCGTTATCCCTTATATTTTCAAATTTTATATGTCGTATTTTCTAAAAATAGTGTAATTTAAAAAAAAATTCGCTTGTGTATGTGTGATTGTGTGAGAGAAGTGCACTTGCATACCCATAGCTTATGATTTTACCCTTTGAAGGCTTACCGCCAACTGATAAAAACAGTTGCGGTTGCCTTACATATGTAGTGACCTTTAAGAGGGTGAAGGGTGTGGTCAATTAGGTCAAAAAAAGCAATTCTTGGAGATTTTTATTAAACTATACGTTTATTGTAAGTTTATTTAAGTAATTAGTACGTGACAAAGTAACATTTGAAGAATATTCTGTATAATTTATATTGAAAAATATGCATAATTGTGACATTGACTAAGGAACACTATTGCACTCATGTACGTTTCAAATGTGCTTTAATGACATTATCAACCAAGGCATTTACTATGATCCTCTGACTGAATAATTGAATATTGTATTAATTTTACTGTTTCATCTACATTGCTACGTCATTATGGTTTATATATTCAAATTTCATACGTAGTATTTTTTTTAAAAAGTTTAATCTAGAAAAAAAAATTCGGTTGGGTATGTGGGAGTGCGTATGTGAGTGTATGTCTATGCGTATGTGCATGTGTGTGTGTGTGAGTCTGTAAGTGTATGTATGTGTGTGTGAGAGGAGTGCACTTGTATATATCCGATGTATCGAAGAACGTGACACATCGCTTATGATGTACCCGTTGAAGGCTTATCGCGAACTGATAAAAACGGTTGCGGTTGAGATATACATATACATACATTTATTGTCTTTGTCAATAAGCTACTTTATACATTACAAGTGCTTACTTTGACCTTCAAATTTGGTCATGAGAATAGATCCAGATTGGAAATTTTTATTCTTCACAGCCTTTGAGACTACTAAAACTTCCTACATGTAAGAGTCTTAGACACAATTCGAAATGTAGTGTTTCCTAAAGCTTAAAGTCTCATCTTTCAAGTGCCGCTATAGCAATTGGTCTAGATGTCGACCTAAAAAGATTCTTTCGGATTTCCTTCAAAACCTCGAATCTTCAGAATTTAAAATTGTCTCACTAAGTGATTAAACTGAATATAAAAAAAGTTTCTATCTATATAATTATCAAACGCAAATGTATACAATGCTCTAATCAACTCCTCCATACATAACATCACTTCCAAGTTTATTAATAAATACAACCCTCGCAGTAAAATGTCACGCAGCGTTAAGAAGAAAAACCAACTGCAGCTTATATATTAATAAAAATAGACGATATTCCGTTCTTGCAATATTCTCATGACATTGCTGAAGCGTGGCTCGTGTGCACTCTTCCCCTTCATCCGAGCACAATATTATAATCAAAACGGCTACTTACACATTATCAATCGCGCCACAAGTTGTGCACACACCGATGCATGAGATATACCGGACGATATTCACTTTTACCATCTCCCCCCTCTCTCTCTCTCTCTCTCACTGTGGCCGCATGCATAATTAATACCTCGTTAACGTAAAGCGCGCAAAAGGCTAATGCTCTAACGAATCCGATCCCGCGTCGATATATAGGCTGGGTCGGGGAGCTGTTTAAATTCATCTAATAGCCGTCGCGCTTGTAAGATAAAGTTAAATTAATGCGCGGGAAGCAAGGGGAGGGGATGTGGAGGGACTGCTACTGCCGCCGCTACTACCGCGCACAGTGGGTTCAATTATCGGTTATCGATAATCCACGCACGCGACGCGCACCCCGAGAATCGGCCCAGTACTTAATTATATGCGAGAGGCGCGTATTCATATCCTATCCCATATACCTGCAGAAGATGTGCGCAAAAGAAAAACAGCACGTGGACGGATATAGGATGTATTTCTTTTATCTACACTCTCTCTGCTTATTTCCCTGTTTACGCATGTAGAATCTGCACGAGGCGAGTTATACGCGCGCACCCTTGCATAAGCATCGTAGATCGGCCTCTTGTTTTTAGCTGCGGCTAATATACGAACAGGGACGAAGTTCTGTGCTACGCCCACGATGTGCATATGACGTGCGGATCCTCTCGGTGTGCTGCTGCTGCTGCTGCAGCATCGATGACGTCTCTCTCTCTCTCTCTCTCTCTCTCTGCGATATCTGTTTGAAAAATAAAGGGGGAAACAAAAAAACAAGAAAGACAACGAATGACACTTAAAAAATGGTGTCTCTGTGTCGGTGGTATATAGCTGCGGTCTAAATATGCCGACTGCACTGTTCTACCGTTCGTTTGTACGCTAGTGCATAAAGATAAAGGAAAAGTAGTGCACGCGCGTGCACCTTTTTTATGATATGGAAAATAATGTGGGACACACGTCAAGCGAATGTGTATATATACGGATAGGTGGGTAAAAAACATTGTATAAAGTGGTGCGACCATGTAAAGTAGCGGGATCTGGTTACAGAGTAAAGAGAACTTCGAGTCGAGCTTGTCACTATTTGCTTTTCAATCGACCTATGCACATAATAAAGTATAATAATCCTTACGTATAAATACTCCATAGGTGTGATAATAAGTCATCTGTGAATGTCACTTTCATCTTCGAGTGCGCACTTCGGTTTATAATTTACCGCTATATACACTGCATATATTCTTGACTTTCATTATGCTGCGGCAGCGGTTTCGGTATTCATTCGCTCCTCAGGCAATCGCGTGTAATCCCGAAAAATCTAATTTAAGAAGTAGAATACAGTATCCGAAAGCGAGTCCAATTCGCCGATCATCTTGTAAGGCATTATACATCCGCGCGTGAAATTCAGCAGCTCGCGATTGGATCAAGGAGTAGGTGGGAGATGGAGTACCGCGCGTGTGTGCCAATTTTCCCCATTGAGAAATGTTTAAGGGCGGGCCGTTTCCATATACGACTGTTGTGCGTGCGCGAGTGAGAATATTTAGCGGTGGAGCTGTAGTAGGAGCAGCTGCAACGGACGAGCGTCTCTGAGTGCCTCGACATCTTCCTTCTCGCTCGCTCTCTCGATATTTGCCTCCTCAACTCATCCCTCTCTTCAAATGTCCTTGCCCCCGCAACTCTCTCTCTCTCTCTCTTTCTCCTCTATATCTCCCTCGTTTCTCCATATATACACTTCCCTTATTCGACGCTGCATAGCTGTAACTGCTGTACTTATACTACTTATGCGCCACTACGTTTCTTTGCTAGTCTCTCCTCTTTTTATCCGGGTATTATGAGCCTTGCTTTGCTTTTTAAACATTTTTTGCTTTTAAGTGCTGTTTAACGGGAGTCGATTATTAAATGCTCAATAACTTTGCGCAATAACGTAATCGAGTTTATGAATGCATCGTGTAATTAACACATATCTTGTGATTAACATTTCTCAAGGTTTCTCAGCTTTTCCGATAATCAATGAATACCTTTAATGCAAGAAAACGAAGTCTATTATTTAGCTCAAATTATTATTTATAGGGAAAAAGTAAGATAGAACGCACAGATCGTAGATCTGTGGCTGACGATAATCACATCATACTACTGATCGTCAATAAGTTATATCCTTGATGACAACACTTGGGTTAATCGTGAGGTTAAATCTGAAATAAAACAAATCTTTATGAAAATCAGTCGAGTATATTTACTCATCTTAAAGACTGCATCGTATATATATCAAGTTGAGAATTTTTAGAGGCAAAAGTTAGCTCATTCATATTCAAACAGGAATAAACGCTTGGCAGATGGCTCCGAAATTATTGGAGCGTTCGACACGAGATGCTACAACGAGTATTATGCCGCAGGGACGTTCCATGTGTATATATACATGTACACCATCAAGGGTATATTCTTCGCCTCAGCATTTCTCTCTCTCTCTCTCTCTCTCTCTCTCTCTCTTGACCAAAGCGTCGAGCTACTGCGTGCCCGAGATTCAGGAACGTCGCCGTCGCGCTGTCAGCCAATGTCTGCACACATTGTCGGACCGTGGGTCTCTTGCAAGCAACACCGCGTCACGTGGCACCTTCGCCAAATGTTGACGCTAAGGCTATCCTAACACGTGCCGCGCGGAATCTTCAGGCTATATATACAGATACAATGTGGTCTATATTATATATACACTCGATACGACTCGCCGGATGCGATGTATGGAATGGAAATTTCCATCTGTAGCGGAGATTCAACGGCTTTAGAGCGGACAATTAAATGTAGGATGAGGTATCGTACCGGTGGAAATGTACTGCGATTGAACAACGTCCAAGACTTATATAAGGACTTAATTAAACGAGGGGGGGGGG